>VYZR01005521.1:239-11234 GCA_013400675.1 Oxylabes madagascariensis
CTGTTTTCATTCTTTTTTAAGCCCAACCATCTCTTTCTTTGCAGATGAAAAAAGAATTCGTGTAAAAATATTTACGACTCACTCAGCTGCTGTGGTAGTTTGTGTTAGCTGCCTTTTCATCCATCACTGACCCAAAGAGGTGAAATCAACACAAAAAAACTTACTTTTATCCTTCTCCTGGCCATACCTCTGACATGTGTTCTCTACCAAAGGCAGAGATAGTTCCCTGGGCAGGAGATGGACATCTACCAAGGGTAGTCAAAAAAAAGCAGTATTTACACAATGCAGGCAGTAGGAAATGTGTGAATTTCAGTATCAACACACAGCAACCAAATTTCTGGGTAAGTAGAAAGTGCCAATATAAATGACTTAGTGCTGTGTGCCAGCCACACCAGACACCAGTGATAGGTACTCTGCCTTGGCCATAAATATCTGTTTAGTGTTCTGTACTGTGAGGTGGCAGGGTTTGGACCCAAACTTTGATTGATTGCAAAAACTCTCATGAGGCAGAGCAAGAACAAAAGGGCATTTATTAATATAAAAGTAGCATTCATGGGTTGTGCCAGGAGCCCTTCATTTATTCAAAGATAAACTAGTAACAGTTCCTTCCCCACAGATACAGTAAGTCATGGTCCTGATTTACAGCATGTCTGCAGTAAATGGCCATGTGCAAGTTTTTGTCCCACTGTAAATGTGAAGCTCAAAAGGATGAGGAGGGAAAGATACATCCTAAAGTTAGCTATATGTTTCAACATGGGCTATAGGATATTCTTTGTCATCTTGAATAATACTCTATTGTTCAAGTAATACTGCTGGAATGCAAATACATTGCTAAAATTTGAAGATATATATATATATATATATACACACAAAGTGTACACATGAGCAACCCAGCTGGAACACAGGGGAAAAAATTGTGCCATCTATAATTCCACAAGCTGTATTCAAGATATTCCTGCTATTTCGAAAACTCAGCTATTAATAGCTATATGTATATTTAATAATATGCTCTGGTTAGCACATATTAAAATATCCAAGTCTTCTTATTGACAGTGAAATTGCCTTAAATTTACTTGTTCGACTTTAGGGAAGGCTAGGGTCTGAAATAGCAGTGGTGTCATAGGTTAAAGCTCTTCCAGTGTCTGCCTGCTAGCTAGCTCTGCTGGCCATCAGCTGAAATTCTGGGGACAGGATGAATGGTGAATTGAATTTCTTCTTTGCTCTCTTTCCCTAAGATATGTGTGGCCTCTCTAGTTATATCCTGGGTAACGTATCCAGTGCATTGAAAATGCACCAAAAAGATAATTCTGATTAAAAAATCCCGCTCCGTATGACTGTCTAAGCAAATCTAAACTCTTCTGGGGAAATATTAATTTGGGTTTTAAACATTTTCAAAATGTTGAAACATGAATCTATGTAATTTCTTAACTGTTTTCACATTATTTTGAAACACAACAATTACAGCGCAAAGTGGGAATAATATTATGTCTAGGTTTAATAGCAATATAGTATAATTCTGTTACATTTTAACATAGTCTATTTATCATTTTATTGCTCAAGGTTTTACATAGCTCTTAATATTTTTTTTTAATCAAGACATCCTCATCTCCTAAAAGTTTTGGCTTAAAGTTTGTGATAGCACATATCATTCCAAATTTAAAAGGAGAATTTTAGGAGTGAGTTGGATCTTCATTAATTTTATGGGCACAGTTTATAAAGTAGAAAAAATACTGAATATTCAGAATAAATTAAATTAATTTTTTTTCTTGCCTTTTCCTGCTTAGAATGGGCATTAGCAATAATATAATTATACATTTTAATACAGTCTGTTACAATCCCAACCTTGGTATAATACATACATAATACTTACTATACTACAGCTCTGATTTTATGATAAACCATCTGGCTTTTTCAGCTCTGATATGATATGTGCCAACCACTGCTGGGAGAGGTTGCCTAAAGGAAAATGAGTTTCCTGGAAAATCATCAGGAATTAGCCTGATAAAAAATGGTACATGAAAAAATGATGTTGGAGGAGAAGTGATCTTTTTGTGTCAAATTCAGCTGTTGAAACATCTTGATTAAATACAGTTTTCAGTGAAGTTTCAGTGAAATTTCAGTTTCACTGAATCCACAGCCTTGACCTTAAATGTTGTTCTATATCACCCTCATACATGCATTATGGCTCTATTTTTCCTCAAGAGAGGTTAGCCTGCTCACAGCAATACATAAACCTGAGTATTTCCAATTTGAAGGGATGTCTATGCTTTTAAAACTCACAGTCACCTTTTTCTGCAACATGTGGGAATTTTCCCAGCCTGAAGAATGTGAGTGGTGATGTAAATAAATGTTAACATTAAATTCAGATATCGCTGTTCCAAATGTCTGAAAAGCAAAAAGCTATGTCTTGTTCTCTGCTTTATGTCTACACATACTAAATGTCTCCTATGTACCAATGCTTATAATAAGAATATTTCCTAATCGTTGATGATCAGAGCACAGGGCACCACTGCTATGAGGACAGGCCGAAGAGCTGGGCTTGTTCAGCTTAGAGAAAAAAAGACTCTGAGGACACCTTAGAGCACTTTTCAGTACCTAAAGGGGCTGGAAGAGAGCTGGAGAGGGTCTTTTTACAAGGGCATGTAGTGACAGGACGAGGGGAAACAGCTTTAAAATGAAATGGGAGCAGGTTTAAATCAGATATTTGGAAACTTTCTGGTGGAAAATTTCTCTGCCCTTGGCAGTGGGATTGGAATTAGATGGGTCTTTAAGGTCCCTTCCGACTCCAATCATTCCGTGTTTCTGTCATTGCAAATTTCTTTGGTTTGGAGAGTTCATACAGTTTACTGCCCTTATCCATTGAGGTGGTTTTACCACAGTTGTGATAGGCAACTGGCAAGAAACAGAGAAGCTGCGTAGCTTTTATTTGACTAATTGACATTGCAGGAAAGCTTTGGAGGACATAAACTTTCTTTAGGTTTTTTTATCCAAAGCATTGTATTGACAGCTTGAACGTTTTGAATGGATGTAAGTTAATTAACTACCATGGCAGTGAGTCGACAAAATCCAGTTTCCTTTAACAAAGAAACTTTAAAAGACCCTTAGTGCATCTTATTGCCTAACAGAAACATCTACATGATTTCTAAGCCATCTATCAAGCAGGCATCTGAATGCTAGCCACAGTTAAGCGAGCTACATAAAAAATGTTAGACTATGATTATACTCATTCCATGACAGGAAACTTGTTTATTAATATGGGGTTTTTAAATGCCACTCCACAAGTTAAAAGCTTTATGCACATTAAAATACAGCATATTTTTCTACACTGGATTTTAACATATATTATTCAGCACTTGTTACCTAATAAAGCTTATACTTGTTTCTTCAGTGAATGTCTTATTCTCTGTAACTACAGATTTTTGGGTTGGGGGAAGAAGAGGAAATAATGACAGATCATAAGATATCTTAATTCTACCTCATGAAACTTTTTAACAATATTTTCCCTGTTATAAGGGCCTTAGAAAAAGAAAAATTCTCAGTTTCATTGGTAAAATCTTGTACAACATTCAGTTTAATATTGAGTCATGTAATTATTTTTTTTCTTCTTTTCTCTTCTGCTCATTTTTAGTTCTCGAATTTATGATAATCAGCTCTATTTCTTTCTTTATATTTGCGTTCTATTTTTGTAAGGGATGCTGTCTTGGAGAACTGATGTTCAAAACTGAAGGGTGCCAGACCCAAATCCCACGCTGTGTGGTAGTCTGAAAGATTGTCTTCCACATTACAGTGATTAAATTAGACCAGACAGTACCACAGCCCCTGATGTGCATTCAGTTAATACTTTGAAAGGACAGAAACTGTTCCCAACAGCTTCAAAATTGTCCAGCACAGAGTAGCTGCTGTGTGGGCTTTTATCCTCCCACAGATAACGTCAAGCATATCTACTGCTGTGTGCATTCTGCAGCCTTGATAAGAGGAACAAGAAAGCTTTTCAGGACCACAAGACATAGCTAAAACTAGAGCTATCTCTCTGGCAGATTTTTGGGATTAAAATAGTATTTTGTTAGTTTTATAGATATTGAGGCCATAAACGCATTTGGATTCTGTTTTTTTTCTGGAGTTCCTGCTAAAAAGTCTATGCAGCTGTAATGCCTTTAATAATTACATTAGTCTTAAACAACTAGAAACACAACCACAGTATACAGTGACCTTAGAGACAGGACAGATAATTACTGTGCAGTGACAGAGAAAACTTCAGACAGTAAAGTTGTTGTTGTCTTTACGGTTAGCAGTGATAATGCAGCACATTTAAGTTATGTAATAGATTTATATGTCAAATTAATCTTTTCCTCAGCACTACCCTAGGAAAGCACCTTTGTTTCTATGTACCCTCTAAAGTACATCCCTCTGTGAATCATCAGTCCATGTTATTATTAGTCTTCTGCATTTACTCTGTAACATTATGGAAGGTGGCTTAGGCAAAGTGACCTGAAGCACTGCAATACATTTCATGGACTTGAAAACACCACTGGAGGCAGAGGAAGAAAGCAATCTTGCAAATGCCCACCTATCCTTTTTTTCATTGCTATTTTGTTTTGCTTTGCTTTATTGGTTTTGTTTGGGGGGCTGTTTCATGTCATTTTCTTCTAAGTAGATGAAGGCACTCTGATGAAGAGCATGAACAGGTTATATACTTTCAAACTAAATACCTGAAGTGAGTATAGCAAGAAGAGAAATATCCATATTAGGAAGCTAAAATCCACAAAGAACCTGTCTTGTGACAGATGCTTTGTCTTGATTCCATGTTTTCTTTGTCAGTAAAAGCAACTTAGGTGTCCATGTTCCCAACAATCTTCCCAACAATTAGATATATTGGTGTGAGGAGATTTGAAAGGTTTGGGGAAACTCTTTGGTGTTGTTTTTGGATTTTTGTTTTGTTTTGTTTTGGTTTGGTTTTTGGGGTGTATTTTTTGGGGGGGGGATTTGTTTTGGGGTTATTGTTTGTTTGTTTTTTTTGTTTGTATGTGGGGTTTTTTGTTTTTGTTTTTGTTTTTTGGGGGTTTTTTGTTTTGTTTTGGTTTTTTGGTTTTTGTTTTTTTGGTTGTTTTTTTTTTTTTTAACCAGCAAGGCTTCAGGAACCTGCTTAAGAGCCTGGCACTCCAGTCTGCAGTAGCACAGCTGAGACAAAAGTTGAACAGAGAGGTGGGAGAGGACAGAAATGATCAAGTGAAGAAAAGAGTTCAGCCGAGTAACATAAACATGTAGTACACCAGAAGTCTATGGGCTCATTTTTGGCATCCAGTGCTTGGTCCTGAGGGTGCCATCTGGCTCTGCAAGTTCCTCTCACCCAGTGACTTCCTGCCTGCCCTCAAAGCCCGGGCTAACATGGCACAGCCACCCTGGGACCAGGGACCAGGACACTATGAGAGGGCTATACAGAATGAGCTGCTGGTCCCTCCTGCTCCCTTTTTGCTCCAGAGCCGCATTTGCACTCAGGTCCTTGCCTGAGCTACTTGTCCATGTGTCTGCACTGGCTGTGCACTGACCTTGATTTATTTCCAGGTTGTTCCTGGACCCATCCCATCCCTATGGACCCACAGAGTGATCTGGACTGGGGCCGACCCTGCTACTACCACTGGACCTGTTCTGCTCTTCTTGCTGGGGTCCCACAGGACTGCATCCTGTGTGTGTGAGGGCACTGCCATGCTGGCCACAGTGTCACCCACACACAGAGCTCTCCACCAGTGCTGGTGCATCTGGCTCTGTTGTTCCCTGATGTCCTGTTTCCCAATAGCTTCAACAGATGTAACGGGTCTAAGTTATGTCTGCTGAAGGCCTGTTCTTGTCTGTGCAGTCCTCTCCTTTACCCACAAGCTATGGTACTTTTCTAACTGTTATAGAGCCCCCCATCCAGGTATCAAGGCAGCTCCAATAAATCATTGGTTTTATCAGCTTGTTTTGTTTTATTTTGGCTTGGTTTGGTTTAACCTTGGTTTTGGTGTGAGGGACAAGATAAAAAGGAGATATTAAGGTCAGCAAGTCACTTCTTAGATCCCCTTAGCTGCAGTGAGAGCCTTCGTTTGAGGCTGAATGAAAGCTCCCATACAGGTATGAAAGTTCTTTAGTCCCTAACTCAGCTTAGTCCTTAATCACAGAAATGAACTGAAGGAAGACTGACTGAATTTGTCAACTGATGATTAAGGTACTTCTGTTCAAATTAGTATTTCATTAGTTATTCAAAATAGATCAGCTGCAACAAGAACTCATGAACTAACTCCTAGGTAGAAGGTTAGGGCAGTAATACATAAGCAAAGACAGCTGGATTAATAAATGCTTCTGAAGAGATAGAGCAAAGTCTTTTAAATTAAAAGTAAACATTATTTTCTCTTTTCTTTTTTTTTTCTGACAAACCTCTAACTAAACTCATAAACTATTCCAGTCAAACTTGAAATTGTATTGTGCAGCAAATAAAAAAATCATTCATTTTCTTCTCTGTATATTCAAGATTTCAGAGCTACTGAAATAATCCTTCATAGATACATGACCCCGTAAGTGAGACTTTCTTCTCCAGCAGTAGCTGCAAGTGGCAGCTGTGTTAAACCATTGTCAAGGACTCTGGTACACGATTCCTTCTTGAGTAAGCTGAGGAAGTTATTTCCCCAGCCTCTATCCTCTGGTCCCCTGCAAAAGATTGTTACAGGGCCAGCAGAGCAAGTAGTGGGTCTACTGCCTGCTGTCTACTACCTGCTCCTGAGAGATTGCCAAGGGAAGCAATTTATCACGTATTTCTGTTTTAAACTTCAATCACCAAGCAAACACATCCCTTGATGAACTCAGGCAGTAACTTCAGCTGGAGCTGGTAACTGGGTTTATAATCTGCCAGTCACTGTTCCCAAGTCAAACACAAGTTTAGGGTAGGGTAGGAGGTAGGGTAGGATAATTTCACATCATCAAGTAAGCTAAATAAGAGAAGCTAATGCTCTTCATGTGAGACAGACACTGATCATTTGACTACTTCTAGTTTTCACTGGTGTTCAAGTTAGTTCTTATTTTGCATGGCAAGGACTTGGGACCTTCCCAGCCCTTGTGGGCTACCACCAGATTTTCAGCTGAGGTTGCTGAACAGCATAAACCAGAGCAGACAATGAACTGAACTTGTAATTTCTGATGTGTCAGCACTGCTTTTTGAATGACTGGAGAATAAGCCAGTTCAGAGAGTCAAAGTAGCCCTTTAAAAATAATAATAATAAAAAAATACATTTGGAGGGATTTTTCTCTCTGAACTGTTTCATCCTGAAGTGCATACAGGTGCAGGTGCTAGTGAAAGAAAAGGAATGGAAACATATTTCAGGAGCTGCCAATAAAGGCAGAACCATGGACACGCTGACTTAGACTGACTGAAATTGTCACAGGATTGTCCCCTCTGGGGACAGTAATTTCCAGCTGCAGGCACTAGTCTCTTAAAAAAACAGTACTTCAGTCACTTGTAATTCTGTGACCATAACCTGAGGTTAATGGCTGACATTAACTGAGTCATGGTTAATGTCATAACATAGCTGGCATTCAGGGTAAATGACTGCAATTTTAGGCAATGTCTGTTTGAGACAAGTAAACATTTCCAGACCAGGTCTCGATTAAGTTTCTTGTTTAGTAACCATGATAAAACACCTTCACGTATTTATTAATGAAGCTGATGGATATGAGCACTAATGAAAATGGACAGGTAGGTAATGAGGGAGGTACAGTCAGAACATAGGATTAAAGTCAGGTACAATTAAAGTTCAGCTCCCTAGCCAAACACAGGCTCCTTTGGGGCCCTAAGTAAAACATTTATGCACAGCCTCTCAGTTTTTAAAGAGAGGATAATAATATTCATTATCTTCACACATACATCTTGAGAGTATGAGCAATTTTGCTGTATTTTTTTCCTTAATTCTCAGAAGTGCTCAGTAGATTACCAATATCATGATTACAATACTGAGCAGAGCTGGAGACAAACAAATGCTGCATAAGTTTCTTCACAGAGCTCTACCAACATATTGCAGACATCTTTAGCCCTTATCAGTTATGCTATTCCACTCTAAGCGAAAGACAAGCTGCCAGGAAAATACCTGCTACCTGTAGGAGTGATGCCACATCATGAGACAATCTGTGCCTCTCTAATGCAGAGCTGCCTTTAAAGACCACATCTCTGAGAGTGACTTGAAAGACTCAGCAGACAATGGCAGCACAGATGTCAGATATCCAGTAAAGGAGAAAGCAGAATACCTGTCCTATAAAGGCTGTAAGAGAGAACCAAACAGTGCAGAGAAATTACAGGGCAAGGAGAGGAAGGAGGAAGTTAGTCAGAGGGAGAGAAACCACTACATCAAGCCATCTGGATTAAAACCAGATCCATCACTCTAAATTGGTGCTTGAGTGCTGAGCAAATGAGCTAGAGGAAGAAGAAAATCAGTGTGTTTGTATAGCAGCATCACAGGGCATTAAGGATGTGCTGGTTTACATTCTAGGCAGAGGAAAGTCTGTGCACAATCTATTATCTCTGGCTGATATTATGAAGCTGTTACTAAGAAGTGAAGTGTATTTTGGGATATCCCCATGCATATGTACTGCTGACCAAGGTCTGCATTACAACCTATCCAGAGCTTAGGCAGCAGTTAGTAATCAAATCTTAATGGTTATCTGCTCTGATGAAAACACTTGGGACAGAAGAAACTGAAGTTTAAGAGGCTCACCACTCCATAGCAAGAGACTTTGGAGCCAAGAGGGGTTACCAAAGGCAAAATAAAATACGGAATGCAGGGGAAAAGAAAAAAAAAATCAAGGAGATCGTGAAGGAAGTAAAGAAAGAATATCTCTGTGGGGACAAGTCAAACAGGAGTTAACACATGAGCTGCAGAAGCAGCTTAGGTTGTCACAGAATGAAGAGAAACTCACACTGGGAATATAAAGAGGAGTTGTTATTTTAGGCAGGTTTGAAGATTTTCTTGCTCTATTTAGCAGAGAATAAAGATAATTTGTTTACAGCACCACATGCACCTGAGAAATGAGTTGCAGCTCAGCATGTTCATGCTAGATAAAAATTTGGAAAGGGTAATCTGAAGTAAGGACAAATCTCAAGGACTAAAGCTAATCCTAGGACTATACAGATTTTGTTCAGATTTCAAGGCTTAAGGCACACATATTCTAGTGTCTGGCCGATGTCTAGCCAGGCAGCTTAACCAGATCTAAGACACAGGGGCTATTTATATATATACATGCCTTAAACAACTGAGCTTGCACTTTGCCTTGGTATAGCATCTACTGTAACAGAACTGTCCCTAGACCATGCTTCTTTGTGTACCAAAGTCTGTCCAGAAAACAGGTGAATCCTTGTAGACAGCAATCCATTTCTCCTCTTTCACAGCATTTTCTCCACAAGTAATCTGGCTTCTGATGATAAACCTGATGGTCATCTTCTAAATGCAAAAAGCATCAAATACATTTCAAAAACTTTCTTTGCTCTGTTTTGTTACATCTGCAGCATTATTCCAACTGGAGTGAAACTGCTGTCAACTCAGGTGCTTAGACTCAGCTGTCTGTGAGAAGAGGCCCTGCAAAGTTCACAGCTCCAGGAACAACAGTGAAATCACAGAATCACAGAATACCTGGGGTTGGAAGAGATCCCTGGAGTTCATCTAGTCTAATCACCCTGCCAAGACAGGGTCACCTAGAGCAGGTTACACAGGAATGCATCCGGGTGGGTTTGGAATGTCTCCAGCAAGAGAGGCTCCGAAAATGGGAGGGAAGGTGCTATTTAAAAGCACCTCACTCATCAACCATGCCAGTCCAAGACTGGAAAGGGGTGTGGAGGAAAATTTTTTCCAACAAGGATATATTTACCTTTGTAAAATTGAATAATTACTGCTATATACTCTATTATCCCTCTGCTTTACAGTCAAATCGTTGAAATTACCAGCAGGTTTGAAAGTTTGAGAGAACACTAGTACACTCTGCAGCCATGTAACCTGTACTGTCTTAGAAAACTGGTTACAAATATCTTGAAATTACCTTCTCAAGGATGTACATAGAATCCTAATTCATATTCTTTCTTCAGTTAAAGCTGTATCAAAATAATCTGTTATATGGTAAAGATAGCTGGTTTGTTCCTTGTTCTAGTTTGTATTTCACTTAACCTACTAAGCTCAAGGAAAGTTCAGTCCACTTAGAGCAGAAGTTGAAAAACACCAGGTGTTTCACAATCTTTGATAGTGCTCAAACTTGCTTAAGGAAGAAATAGTTAATGCCATATCCCAGACTAATGCTGCATTCTCAGGGAAACCCTCTGGTGATTTTCAGAGATGCTAAAAGGGAAAAAAATACCTAATACTTAATACTTTAAAAAAATACTTTGAGCAAGTTAGTTTTTCACTTAAAAATCCATTACTTTCTTCAGAAAGCAGCTCTTAAAATCAAAAGAAGAATCAGCTTCTAAAATCAAATTGGAGACAGACCCTGCTTCTGAACCTGTCAGCTTGCAATATCTCAGAACTGAAAATCCTTGCAGCCCCAGAGTCATCATATCATTCTAGCCTGATTCCCTCTGGAAGCAAGGCTTGAACAGTTCCACTGTGTACAAGTGTGTATATACACATTTGAATCCTGTGGCTCACCTCAACTGTGAAGAANAAATACTTTGAGCAAGTTAGTTTTTCACTTAAGAATCCATTACTTTCTTCAGAAAGCAGCTCTTAAAATCAAAAGAAGAATCAGCTTCTAAAATCAAATTGGAGACAGACCCTGCTTCTGAACCTGTCAGCTTGCAATATCTCAGAACTGAAAATCCTTGCAGCCCCAGAGTCATCATATCATTCTAGCCTGATTCCCTCCGGAAGCAAGGCTTGAACAGTTCCACTGTGTACAAGTGTGTATATACACATTTGAATCCTGTGGCTCACCTCAACTGTGAAGAAAGGTAGAAAGTGTGAAGATAATTTTCTACAAGTTTCTCATAAA
>VYZR01005533.1:0-25070 GCA_013400675.1 Oxylabes madagascariensis
TCTTGCCACTGTTAAGCGCAGTGGTGAGTGGGGCTGTAGTGGGAAGTGTGGATTATTGTTTGTTTTAATCAGCTTGTCAGTTTGCCTGCATTTGGAGGCTGAAATCATTCCAGCCTTTCCCGTTAGTGGAGCTGCAGGATTCTGTCGGCTGCATGGGCTGGCCATACCAACTGTAAAATTAATGCAGATGATGGTGAACTCCTGCACTCCTCTGAATTTTTGGGTTCCTGTGTCTCAGGTCTTCCAGGATGGTGGGGTTGGGCAGCAGCTGCTTTTCCCAAAATTTAGTTGTCCCAAGCTGTGGCACAGCAGCAGGTCCTGGACTCCCACAGGGAGAGAAGGATGGGAGGGAGTATCCCAGCTTTTGATAAGCATCTCCCCAAGGAAATGGGAATTGGCAGATCCAAAGCATTTCACTTAATTGGAATGATTTCCAGAGATGTGGGAAAAATAGCTCTGAGGGTTACATGGTCTTCTGTTTTACTTCCTAATCTTCAAAATCCAAAGCCTTCTGCAGTCCCTCAACTTGTACAGACAAGAGAAGAAAAGCTTTTGTCCAGGACTGATGTCTGATTTCTCATGCTGGGATCAGCACAGGGCAGGATCTGGAGGATTTGAGGGATGCAAATGAGGAATGCATTTCTTATGGAAAAAGCAATATAATGACCAGACTATTCAAGTTACAGGGTCCAAAAGATCTTCTCTGGGCCAACAGGTTTGAGGATTCTTCAGGACTCAACTGGCAAGTCTGGAGGAATTTTTAACTCCCTAGGAATACTGCACAGGCCTGATCCTGCAAACCCTTCCTGCTTGAAACTCTATTTGCCTTGTCAGATTGAGCTTGAGATGTTTCCCAACATATTCCAGGGTGAAGATTCATGGCTCTTTCTCTCCATAGGTTTCACAATTCCACAGCAAATGTGAAACATAAGTCTTTTCCAATGGTTTAAATTATTTTCACTCTTGATGCCAGAAAATTGGGATAACGTAGGGTGGTGATGAAACTGACTTCTTCTTACATATTTTTGGCACCAGCTGAAATGGTTGGCAGTCTGTCAGGAGCTCTGGTGTGGCTTTTAGTACCATGGCACCAGATTTACAACCTTTCTTCTAAATAATTAAAACCTATATTAAAAAGGGGGGCTGGGGCTACCTCCCAGCTGGAAGATTGGAGCAAGGAGGGGAAGTAGTGGAGAACGTCATAAAGGAGGCTGGAAGAACAAGTCACCAGAGCTTTTGATGTCTCTGAAGCAATTCTGACAAAGCCCAACCTGTGATTCAAGTGAAACAGCAGCTCTTTGGATACTGCAGGGCAGAGTGGGTCTTGTATACTGGGGAGCATTCTGTAGGGCCTAGGAATAATGTTGGGTTTTCTCTGTATATAGGAAGTGCCAAGGCATTTTATCCTTAAGCGATTCTGCTGCCCTAAGGGCAAGGTCTTTTTTGGAAGGCCCCCAAAGAGGTGTCTCTTGTCTCCTGAGAGACAGAGGACTGATTGTCTCTGCTGTGCTTTGCAGCCATGGCCAGTGGAGACACCAAATTGTACGGTTTGATTTTTTTGTCCAAGCACTCTTTATAAATCAGTGACCCTTTCTGAGACACCCTGGTTTCCCCTGAATGCTGTTCAGTCCGTGTGGCTGTCAAAGGAGGGGAAGCTCTCATTTCTGCTAGCAGAAATTCCTCTTGCTGGAAATACTGGGCCAAAGGGATTTCCTGGGTGTACGTGAGGACCGAATTTGGCAGGGAGGTGTGGAAATGTACAATATACAGCATGTATGTAATGTATATTATAAATCATATTAGTACAGTCAGCTGTTGAACATACAGCATTTGGATGTACGTGCAGAGCATTTCTTTGGAGAGTTGCCTGGCTGGCACAGAACGTGGGGAGCGGGGACCGGAAAAGTTTGGCCTCTCTTTTTATGTGTAGGATGGGTGTTGGAGCTCTCTGGAAGCACCTTTACCTCTCAGGTGCACAATCCTGGCAGACCAGATGAACCCTTCTGTTGTTAACAGAAGTTAAATCAGACCTCAAGACTTCCCTCAAGGGGGAGGTACATGGCAGAGCTGTGTTTTCAGAGTTTTAATTGCGATATAAATGATCACTGGATTAGTACAATGAAAAGTAAGAACCCCTCGTTGTAAATACTCAGTGCAGAGTGTTACAACCTCGGTGTTGGTTACTAAACCTGGAGGCTTTGTTAAGTTTTAAGGTGATAACTTTGCTTTCACTCTCTTCTTTTCATGCCAGAAAAGGAGTGGAAAAAAGCATAAAAGAACCTTAAAAGCTCTGGGTTGTGAGCAGAGGAGGGCTCTCCTGGGACAGAAGCTGGCTTCCAAAGGTGTTCTTGCCAGCCCTGGTGTAAGGTCTGGACTTGGTGCAAGGAAGGCAGGGATTTAGTGCTCTGACCTGGACCCTATGGAGTAATTTAGGCAGGGTCTTTGCCTTCCTAGTGTCACTTATTCCAGGGATGGTGGAAAATCCTGAAACTGGGACAGTTCATTCCTGACTTCACCTCTGAAACCCAACCCGTGACTCGCAGGGAGAGCAGAGCTGACTACGTGGCCCTTAATGTAGTCAGGAAGAAGTATTTGGTCCCAAAAAAATGTGTGTGGCTCTACAGGTCACCCTTGCATCAGTTCACTCAGTGTTCCTTGTGAGGGTGGTACACACAGGGGCCTCCTGTGTGCAGGCAGTGTCAGCTCTGTGCTCTGAGATATTAAATGTCATTCAACAGCAGGACAATCCTGGCAGTTGGAGAGGTGATTTTGAAGGGATTTCTGTTAACAGGATTTATTTGTCCTGAGCATCTCGTAAAACACACATATTCGTGGGGCTGTGTCTGGAGGGAGAGGAGGAAGGGAAAGCAAAAGTGTTGACAGGAATCCCCACCTTTCCTTGGTGTATGTACAGTGTATTGTTTCTAAATAGTGCCCAGTGATATAAAAAATAAATAAGAGAAGCAGTTTAAGTTCTTTAGTCTGTATTACACAAGCTGAACACAACCATAATCACATCATTTCCTCACGCTGCGAATAACTGCAGTGAAATGACTTGGGTTTCAGATCGGGCTGGATAGACAAGGCTTGGGTACCAAACTGATGGGGTTTTTCTGTTCTGTTTTATGGACAGGTTGGCTACATCCAGCTTGGATCAGAGCAGCTGCTGATCCAACCTGTGAATGCATCTGAGACCTCGTTCAGCGGGAAGGAACATTTCGTCAGGCGGAGACGATCCACAAAGCCCGGCCATCCCAGCAAGCCTCACGGCCCTGAGGAGCACTGCAAGGTTGTAGCAGGTGAGCTTGGAGTGGCTCCAGAGAGCAGCCACGGGAATTCTGTTTGTGTTTTGTAATTCTGCTGGTTGGGCAGCTGGAGCTGGAGGAGGATGGCGAGTGTGAGTGAATCCTGTTGCTGCTTTAGGCAGGAGTCACATCGCAGACATGAAGTTGTCAGGGCGTGTGCTGTAACACTGGACTTGTGAGATGATAAATTCTGCTCTACTCTTGCTGTGTGACCACTGCTCAGGGAGGGATTAACTGGGCTTTTAGCAAAGGTTCAGGTTTTTTTAACTGAAGTCAGTGTTGTTGGGGGCTCTTCCATCTCACCTTTCCACTGGGGTTGTGCTGAGCAGGCAGGGATAGAATGGTGATCCTCACATTTCGGAGCGTGGAAAACATCACTTCAGCTGCTTTGGTGTAATTTAATCAGAAGTATCATCATCCCAACTCCAGGGATCCAGCTCGTAACAGGATAAAGGGATATCTGGAGGTGGAAGAGATGCACAGTTTGTCTTTCAAAACAATCTGCTTTCTTGTTCAGCTTCTCATGCCATCATTCTTACTTCTGTCTAGCAGAGGACACGATCCATATCAGGGTCGACTGAGCAGACTTTGTATTATGTTATGGCATTTAATTGCTTTTGTGAGGGCTTGTGTGCGTTTGGAACTACCAGATGTAGTTCAGCAAGGTGATTTTCGTTAACTAGGAGCTTGATTTTGCTTTTTCTGTCTGGTGTTTGACTCATCAAACCTAAGCTCTATCTGCACCAGTAAAACAACCTGTGCCTGCTTCTAAGCTGTGTCCTCCCTGGCAGTGCTGCTGGTGAATCCTGCAGCCAGGACCTTTATTTTCTCCTGTTTGGAGCTGAGCTCTTAATAGTTCAGCAGGTTTATCATTCTCAGGGGTTCAGACTAAGCCAATCTTCTTTCTGATTCTCTGAGAATGAAATCTTGGATCTGGTTACAGTTACAGATCCCTTATGTCTCTTTTCAGAGAAAACATCAGAATTCAGCACCGCTGTGATTTCCCAGCCAAGTTCCATAGGTGCTGCAGCCCTGTGGTCACAGAAAATGCATTTCAGAATTCTTACACTGTAAAATGAGACAGCCATTAGTTAAAATCTGAACTGAAGCAGAATCAGTCCAGGAAATCAGCCTCACCCTTTGGCCACTGAACCTTTTGGCCTTTTTTCTAGGGGCAGGATGCTCCCTGTCCTTGGCAGAACTGGAATTCCCCCCCCTGAGGAGAGGGACTAAAGGAAGGAAATTGGGGAGACACTGGGTAATAATTACATGGGGTCACAAAGGGAAGAGGAGCTGAGTGAGCATGATGACACTAAAAGTAGACACTGAAAAAAAGAGTATTTCCAGTGGCACCTCCTGCTTCCTGAAGGCTTCTGGGGAATTCTGGAACAGAATTCCCATCCCTTGGGTGCTGCTTCCTTCTGCTGTGCTGAGAAGGGAGCCAAGCCCCTGCAGTGCTGCTTGGCAGCAGCCCTGTCCTAAAATAATGCAATTGCTCGTGGGCTTTCCCACTTCAAGGCAGACCCCTGGATGTTTGTCATTGCTGGGGGACACAAATGTAAGTCATGGCTGTTAATAGGCTCAGCATGTTAATGACCTAATTGCCTCCTGTCTGCTTTGGATTAACTTTTGTGCACAAGGAGTTTAGAAGTGAAAAAATTAATCCTGTCTGACACACAAAAGGTCCATTTCTAATAAAACCGTGTGGAAGTAACTATAGTTACTAGGGGTGCGCTTCTGAAATTTCTCCTGGGAAAAGGTCTCTTTACAGTGATACTCACCAACATGGACTGGTCAGGTTTGTACTAGAGGTTCTTTTCCACTGGCTTAAAATTTAGCTCACCCAGGCTAAAACTTGGCAGGAAAGGTTGGAGGTTGTAAATACATGGCGATATTTCTGTGCCAGACATCTTAGATACAAACCCTGTATTGTGGAACGACACAGACAGAAAAAGACGGGGCTGTGTAAATACAGTATAAAATGAGTATTTTTCAAGGGCACAGAACTGCCATGCTTGAGCATTTTCCAGTCCTTTACTGCTGTTCTTATATTTTCTGAATACACAAGAACTACCTCTATATGTATTTTCTTCTTAAAATTCTGTAATTCAGAGGTAGCTGGCATAATCTGGGGTTATTTGGGAATCAAAATACAAAACATCAGCTGAATTTTTAATGCCAATTGTTGATCATGCCATAAAAATTTAAAAAGGGCTAAATTGCTCAGTGGCAAATTTCCTGTGATATATGAACTTAATTACTTGTAAAACAAAGGTGCTTGATGATGTAATGTGTGCGTATTTGGAGGAGGAGCAGTAAAGCACTTTAAGAAAGCAAAATGAACTTAATTAGGAACTGCTGCTGAGGGGACAGAGAGCACAGCCTTCCAAGGGCATTGCCCTTGTGTTCCACCCAGAAATGTGGTGCTCTCCCTGCAGACCCCAGCCTTGGGAGAGGGAAGGTGGCTTGGGGCCAGGTAATGCCATCAGGCTGGTTTGATAAGGGGTGGTTAAAATCTCTCTAAAACAATTCCTTTAGTCTGAGCGGTGTTACATGTCCTGCAGCACTCAAAATTATTTTTAGGTCTGCAGGAGAACTTTGTGGGAGCCAAATTTCTCCTGGAATAATCTGTATAAGAGGATTAATCTAGCTGTAGTCAAGAATGGGAAAGTACTTAAGGTTTTGCATGACTGGATCCTTGAGATTTGAACCTGAAAGTGTCTACTAATGGGTTAAAAAAAATCCCAGGGCTGATGTTTTAATTCCTTTGTTTAAATTCCAAAGTGCTCCAGCAGCAAAGGAGGGATCCCATCACCACGGGCCAGGTGCTATTGTTAGTCATATGATATGTGAATATGTTTTATTTTTATCACCTGTCATCCGGCGAGAGAGAGAGTTCAAGTCACAATGCACATTTCTGCTCAGGCATGAACATGAGCCCCTGTGAGGCAAACAGAAAACCTATTAAAAGGTTTCCAGGTGCACATGCAACGAGGGGGAAGGAAGGGAAGGTTGGGTTTCACTTGCTCTGGAGCAGGGAGTCGTGAGGAACACGGGAAACAGCCTCACACCAGGGATGTGAAACACTTCTCATCTCTGGACACTGGGCAGCATCTGCACAAAGCTCCTGTCACACCCTGCTCTCGTTTGAAAGACAGGCTCTGACAACTTTCTTGTCAAAGGTCCTGGAGAAGTGGTTTTGCTATGGAGAGAGTGGAGTCAAAGGGAGTTTTGTTTGCAGGTTTTAATACATATAAGTAAGAATTTCCCTGCAGAAAAGCCAGGCAGGAGAGAAAGATCTCTTTTAAGGCATCATACATGATTTTTGCAGTGCCCAACCCCTGAGAGATTATTTCATTGCCCTTTCTCTGTGACCTTGTGACATGCAATAAAGCTGTTTCCATGTGACAATATCCACCACAGCCTCAGCTGCAGTAAATGGATTATTTTTTTTTAACTATCATGGAACAACAGTAGTTTAACTATTTACTGGGATTTGGACACATCTTTTGCATGTTTTCTTTGCCATCAGAGTCTGTGGATGGGAAATTTTTTCAGTTTTTCTTGATTTTGAGGAAATATCAATGTTCAAGACAGAATCAAACCATATTTCGAAAGCATAGGAATCTCCTCCAACCATGTCATAAAACTTTCTGTTTCTTTGGGAAAAGTAAGTTCTGTTACAACTTCTCCAAAGGTCTCCAGTGATGTATTAAAGTCTCCTTACATAGAAAGGATTTGATGAAAATATGGTCCAGGAGCATGAGAGAGAGCAGCTTGTCTTTGGAGGGAAGGTTGTTATTTCATGTTTATGATACAGACCTCATAAATTACTCTTAAATGTGGGTTTGCTTTAAACCCTTTTTGTCCGTTTAAATGAACCAGTTTTCCCTTAATGCAAATGTGCTGCACATACAGTGAAATAACAGGAAGATCAATATTTTAATTCACAAAATAACAACGTGTTGCTTCTCTGCATAGTTACTTTGCAACCTGTTTTAACAATTTATCAAAGCTGGTAATAATTTAAGTAAGTGCTGGTGTGCAGGTATCGAATGTAGGGAACGCTTTCCCTGAACAGGTATAAATCTTAAACACATGTTACTGCTACGTTGCATTTCCCCATCTTTAATCATTGTCTCTTAGCTGTATTTTCTCTGCAGGTTTGACTTGGCCTGAAAGAGCAGTTGTTATGGCCAAAAACATGTGCACTAAAAATAGAGAGATGTAATGCAACCTGTATTAGTCCATATTAGGAAGCAGCTGTTGGAGAATTAAAGCAGGATTTCAACAATGGGCTCCACAGAAGATGTAATGTGATTAAGTGTTTGCAAGCACAGAAGGATTCCCTGTATCAGGAACTCAGCACTTTGCCCATGGGAGTGTGTCTCACTTCTGTGGATAAATCCCTTGGTTTTTCCAGGTTCCTTCTCTTCCAAACGGGGAGTCTGGGTTTTTCCTGCAAGCCTGTGATTGTTTCCTCATGGCTGATAATCAGCAGCCTCCTGGAGCAGTCTGGTGTTCAGAAGTGTCCTTTTCCATCACATGTGGCAAGTGAGGCTTTCCTGCAGGTGTGTTCTGGAAGATTCCCTCAGTGTGGATCATGAGGAGTGTGAGGGACTCCAGGTTCTTCTTCCTCTGCTGTCAAGGTGAAAAAGAGACACAAAAAGGAAGTGTAAATACACATAGTGGATGGATTTCTTCCCCTTCCAGCGTGGTTCCTTCTTTGCTTTTTCCCTTCCAGCGTGGTGCTTGATAAAGCTGAGTGCTGGTTTCCTTTGGAACCCAGTGAAATCCAGCCTGGCAGGTGGTGATGAGCTCAGTTGTCAGTGTCCACTGTCCCTGTCTTGGGATGTTCACGGATATTCCTTGGTCATTCTGGCTAGAAAAGCAGAGAGTTGGTTCCTGGACTAAGGTAGATTGCTCATCTTTTAGGTGTCTTTGCTTTTTCCATGTTATCACTGTCCATAGCTCAAGCCATACTCACTGTGCCTGCTCCTGTACCGGTAAATGGTTTTATTTATCTGCCATGAGTCCTTGGTTGTGCCACCAGGAAAGTGTCCTTTCCATGGGAGATGTGTACATAGTCCAGGAGGTGGGAATCTTTGAATCCTGGTGACAAATTGAACCATTGAGCAGAGGTCACAGTGCTTATCCTGTCCTCTCACGGACCAGCCATTAAAACAAAGTCCTGATGAGTTGTGTTGATGACTGGGTTTGTTTTGTAGAAGAATAAGGTTTTAAGTGATGTGTCCAAGCCACAGAGTAACTTGCATAACAATCCTTGCAGTAAAATCTCCGTGGTGTTTTGAGATGCAGCTCAGAGTTCATGACTTCTGTCTCAAGTTCTTGTTTGCTGCTGTGCCAGAGAAATAGTCATGAACTTGTGATTTGGTATGAAAGTGGCTGTTTGGGAGAAAAAAAATAAACAAAAAAACCTCAAAGCAAAACAAAACCATTTTTGGAAGGTGAATTAGGGAATAATGGATCATTCTGCTCTGCAGTAATTTTTCCTTGCAGTTGATGCCTGATTTTGTCTGCCATTCCCGTCAGAGAGAAATTGGAGATGCAGTTTTGTAGGACAGGGCATTAAAAATGAGAGGACAGCTCCCAGTCTGTAATTAGCTGTTCTTTCAGTGAGCAGCCATTTGTAATTTCTGAACTTCAGGTAACCCAGTGGCATCAGCTGGCTGTGGTAAATCTGAAATTCCAAGGTTTTGGTGGAGATAGACCAGGACACAGAGATAATTCTTGTGCTGCATCCTGGCAGAGGCAAAGGGGCTCCATGTCTCCATGTCTGGGATTAATCACCTTTTGAGAGGTGCTTCTATCCTGCTGCTGGTACCAGGGACATTTTGTGGCACCCTGTCCCTCTGATAATTCAGCAGTGACAGGGTTTTAGGTTCAGTAATAAGAATACACCTCTAGGACTTCCTTTCATTTCCAGGTTTGGTTTGTTTTCAGGATCTCCCTTTTCTTTCTGTTTTGCTTTGGAGAGGTGATGATTTTTACTTTTAGGCGAAGCTAATAAAACCTGCCTAATGTGAGTACCAGTCAGAGAGTCTCTGGAAACTCCTGGGGCTTAAGGAGAATTAATTTTAGCTGTTTGCCCCACTTGGATACCCTCTCTTCCTTTTTATGCTGCTGGAATAACAGGACATGGTAAAACAGAGCTTGCCCTCCATCGAGGGTATGTGGAGGTGTTAGAGGGGTCGTGGGAGGAGGGAAGGGAGCAAAGGGCTCCTGAGGAAGAGCTGGAGAGGGTTTTTAAGGCAGCAATAGAAAAGAGCTTCTAAGGAGGAATCTGGCCTTGCAGAAAGGATTCTGAAGTTTAACTTTTATTTGTGGCTTTTGTTGAGCAGCATCCAGAAACTGTCAGTGGGTTTAACAAGAATGAGGTAGCTAAAATTACAAAGGGAAAGATTAGGCAGGAAAAACTAGTGGAAGGCTGTAGGAGAAGAGGTTGCTTTTAGATGAGTCTGGGAAATACAGTTGGAAGGGAGGTAGGAAGAACAGGAAAGGACTCTGCACTTACAGCAAGAATCTGCCAAAAGCCAGACAGTGCTAGACAGTGCTTTTGGTGTGTAATAGGAAAAGGTCATTTGGGGCGGTTGCTCTGGAATTGCACATCTGTTGAGTTGCCATAAAAAGCACTGAACGTCAGGAGCTTTCTGCAGAGGCCTCAGAAGAGCCTTGTTGTGCTTCTGATCACAGTGGGGACTCTGGTTCTCCCCATTCTGAGGGAGACTTCAAAGACTGCAGGACGTGGTATGATTGTGTGGCTGTGAAGGTGATGAGCCAGGGAGGGCTAAATGAAAGTCACCTAAGGAACTTGTGCAGCATCACAGCCATTTTTTGTTGAGGATCTGGGGGTGTTTCACCCTTCTCCCTTTACCTCACAGTGCTGGATTTTGGGGATTTTTTTTGCCCAATAGACTGTATAACACACTGTCAGAGTGACTGGCCAAAGAGTAATGTCCCCTGTGCCCAGTCACCTGCAGCATGTACGTGCTGTGTTGTGGATTGACTGTTTCAGCTCATATTTCATACGAAATTCTCTGACCTCTTAAGCAGGGAACACCTGACTCCTAAAATCATGTGCTGTGTGCTCCCCGCAATGTAAACTCCTCTGACAGCTCCTGCCCATGGTTTATGGCCTCTTATGCCTTCACACTAACACTTAACATCTGCACCACAAAATTTGTAACATCAGTTTGTTCAAATAAAGAATCCACCAAGCATTTAATCCATGTTTTAATGGCTGATGTTTATTTTAGTTCGGGGTTTCATGTACTCATGGAGGGATTCTCTGCCCACGGTCCATAAATCTTGCAGGGCAGGAATGAGACTTCTCTGTGCTGGCTTGTTTCTGAAGTGAGGCTCTAGAGATGGGGTATTTTTATTTTTTTTGATATCTCCATAAAACTGACTCACTTTCAGGTATGAGCTGCAAATGCACTTAATGAAGATTTTTCCTGTTGGTTTTGGATCTTTCTCTTCATCAAACATCTGTGATACAGGGCATGCATTTCCCTTCTCTTTGTTATGGTTCATCCATGCAAATGCCTTGTTTTCTCCATGTGCCTAATTATTCTGGAAAATTTACATTTGAGGTAGGCAGAAGGATGCAAAGAGAGACCTCTGTGGAAGTGGACAGAAAGGATAAAATAATTTACACTATGGAGGAGCTACAAACTTGGAAAAACCTCTCCTTTTTTAAGTAGCTGGTGTTACTGTGCCTGTTCTGGAGGGTCCGGCAGCGACCTCCTGAGCTCTTTGTGGGCTCCCTCGAGTCCTGTTGCCTGTTTTAAGTGCAGGTAAATTCACACCTGGACAGTGTGAAGGTGAGGGTAAGAGCAAGAGCCCGGATTCTCCCTGTCAGGTCTCTGGCTGCATTTCCAGCAGCCTGTGGGGTGCTGCTGTTCCACACACATCCTCTAATCCCAGCCCCTCGGTGGAAAGCAGCCAGTGCACAGGAGGAAAGGGGGCCAGAGGCTGTGTGAGAACCAAGACTGCCCAGCCCTTTGCCAGGAGTCCCTTTTGGCTGCTGCTCTCCAAAAGTCACACCTTGCAGAGTTTTGTTCAGCTGCAAAGAGGTCCCAGTTCCTTCATCTGCCTCTGGAGGAGGGACCACACTGGCAGATGACCATGGCAGGACCTCTTCTCCCTGGAGTGCAAGCTCCGGTCCAGCAGAATGGGTTCCTCCTCTGACAAAAAATGTCTTCTTTGCCACCAAAAATTGATTTTTAAGCAAAAACCCAGAGAACTCCAATTTTTTCCTTCCACTTGAACTTTTTTACACAGCTCATTCACTGCCAGGCTGACTTAGTTGAATCTAGGCTTAGCCCCCCATAAGAGCAACTTACAGGTAAGAGATTTATACCACCTGGAAACATTTATTAGGGGATTGCCAAAATAAGAATTTGGTGGGGAAATGATGCTGTTTTCAGGAAGGTTCTGATTGATAGCAGTAAGACCCAAAATGTCAATGTTTTTACTGAAATAATTCACCTTCTTTTCTTTTTGCTTTGATTTCTCCTTGGTATTTAAATGATGATGTTGAGGACCTGTAGCTAAAGATGTGCTGCTGTGCAGAAGGAGGGATGGGAAACGAATGGAATGAAAGGAATAAAATAACACACAAACATGTGAGCTGTTCCACAGGAGTTTGTTGTCCTCTCCATCTCATAGCTGGCAAATCAAAGGTGCTTCTTTCTTGTATAGTCAATCTTTTTAATTTTATTTATTTTATTTTTTTAATAGAGATCATCTGCTGGGGGGCAGCTTTGCCATGATTGTGCACTTTTCTGTAGCTGTCCTGCAGCCCATGTGAAAACAGGCCTTGAAACTTGGTTATTTTCACCTTTGCTGCTGGCATGTAGCTTCCATTATTTATGATCACCCCACATTTTCATTTTTTTTTCTTGTCCATAGACTCCTGTCTGTCTCTTTCAACCCAGGGGGATATTTCCAAACTCTCTTAAAAAAAAAAATCAAATCAAATTTCATGGTTGTTTTCTCAGTTTAAAATATGTACCAAGTGTTGACAGGTGATGCCTTGGGCAGAAAAGCACGTGCAGAGTTGTACTGAATGACTGCGAGAAAAGCGGGAGTGAGGAGATGAGATGGACGTGTGGAAATGTGCACATTGACAAGGCAGAAAATGCATGAATGGGTGAAGGCAGGGAGTCCATTTCAGGTGGGCTTTGAGGGGGCTTGCAGCTGATGGAGTTTGTCACCCTGAATGCAGGAGGGTCCGTCAGGGAAAGCTGATGATCTGGGAAAGGAGGGAAATTCAGGCTGAATTATGTCAGGGAGCTGGTGAACAGGCTGTGGAAAATCAGGATCAGTGAACACCAGCTCAGCTTTGGCTGCTGCTTTGCTCAGAGAGGGTCTCAGGTTAAATCTAGAGAAAATTAAAAAGTGATTCTCTGCTCTGGGGAGTGAGCAGCACATGTTGTGTGACATAAGAGGGATTTGTCTGATCATCCATTAGGGTCTGTCCCATGTCAGTTTTGCACGGAATGTTGTGTTTGGGCTGTTTCAGGACTTGCGTGCTGTGTTCCCTTTTCCACAGGCAAAAATCAATAGTAATAGCAGTGTCAGTGCTGTATCCATAGTATATCACAGGCTGAACAGTAGGCAGAGATAATCTCAGTGAATCTTAGAAGTTTGTTTCTTATTGCAAGGATAAATTTGTTTTAATTACTTCCTTTGCTTCTTTATTTTTACAATTGAAAGCATGAACACAATTTTGTGACTCCAGTGAAGTGAGCAGGTTTGAATTCATATCTGAACTTAATTTCTCCTTTGGTTATGCCTCAGCTGCTTTGCACATCTGCCTGTGAAACAAAGTTCACCTTTCAGCTTAGAAGAAGACAAATTATTAATACGTCAGTCCTTTAGTTGGGAGGAAGGGAGGTTTAACTTATCCATAACATTTTGAATTAGTTAATATTTTCCTTTTCTTGAAATTATGTTTTTTCACATCATCTTCTCTCTTTTCACATCACCTGCTGTTCTCTGCACCGAAAGGCGCAGATCTACCTGCAATGGAACCAGCCAAGAACACTTTAATTTAAAGGTTGTTACAACCTGAATGTGCACGAGAATGTTCACTGAGAAGGGTGGGAGTGTTTTATTATGATCTGCCAGCCTTAAAAGGTATTTTGACTTTCCAGAAAAGAAGAGACAGAAGAAAGTGAAGCCCACGAGTGACTGGCGGGAGAGGAGGAACGCGATCCGCCTCACCAGCGAGTACACGGTGGAGACGCTGGTGGTGGCAGATGCTGACATGGTGCAGTACCACGGAGCAGAGGCTGCCCAAAGGTTCATCCTCACGGTTATGAATATGGTAAGCAGGCACTTTACTCCCACAAGAGGAAACAGGAGTAAGCAGGACATAGCCAGGGTAGGATAAAGCTGACTTGACAGCAGAAATCGAGAACTGGTTTGACCTTCAGGTACAAGAAAAGGTTTTGGTTTTCTTGTGTTGTGTGCCTCTTCTCCATTTGTGTTATTCATGGTATTTGCCACAATGAAACCTCATTTTTAAAAACTGAAAATGCAAGTTTTCACTTAGGAAATAGTGGTTCAGGAGTGGTGTTTTCTACCAGGCTTTTGGTGCTGCTGTGGTTTACCGTGGAGGAGGGTAATCCACAGCGTACAGATGGTCTTGTCTGACATGTTTCTTGGATTCCTAAAGATTCCTATGGCACACCTGTTTCACAAGAGATATGGGTGATTGTTATAGGCAGCTAAAGCCAGCAATCGTATTGGTTTCCTGCAGAAGACCTGGCTTTAAGTCCAGAATGATTTTTATCTCTGATTTTTACACAATGAAAATGGCTGCTTCCCTTGATGTGGCAAACTTATCACCAGGCTGCTGGCTGATGCCACTCTCTTCACCCCAGGATCTCTAGGGCTGCATGAAGTGGTGCTGATTATACCTATGAGTAGTTGATGGAGTTGGGCTTGAAAATCCTTCTAGAAATCCTAAGGATATCTTTTGGGAGTGAGGGGAATTTGGAAATTGCAGGCTCAGGGGAAGTGTGGGTGTTAATTTGTGAGCTGTCCCTGTAGTGAGGCCTCCTGTCTCAGCTGATAAGGGAACACAAAGCCTCCCACAGGGAATGCTCACTCTGTTGTTGGCAATGCCAATAAGGAGGTAATGGCTAAATTGGATGTAGACATGGAAAATTCTGCTCAGAGGCTGCAGGGGTCCTTGCAGAGACATTTGCACAAGAAAGTCTTGGAGGAAGCTCATATTCTTTTGCCCATGCTATTGTAATATCCAGGAACAGCTCATTCTCCTCACTGTGCCTCTGTTGGTGTTTATGAGCAGCAAATTGGCTTGGGATAAAATAACAGTCCTGAACAGTAATTGCCTGGTCATGCTTCCCGTGCAGAGCGTGGATGCTCAGCATAAACCAGCTATGGAACAACAGCTTTTTAAGAGGTCTTGTGTTCCTTCATCAAGCACTGGTGTGAGAGAGCCCTCCTGGAGGATGACTGAGTGAGGAGTTTGATTATTCTTTTCCATTAATGAGCTGCTTTTCTCTGTCCTTTCCTCTTTCATTTTGCCTCCCGTTGTGCTCTGACAGTTGTCACTTGATGGGGCTCCACTGTGGCTCTGCAGTTACTTTTGATGATCCTCACTGCCAATAGGTCAGTGATTTCACTGGTGCCATTGGGGATCTCTGTGTTGTGCAGCTTTTTCAGCCTGTGAAGGTTTTTAGGGATGAACACACTGATGGACCAAGTCTTGAACAAAAGATTGCTGTGGATCTTTGAATCCTGTTGTCTGTCCAGGCTGAGGTACTGCAGAACATCTCAGCAACATCAGCTTGCCAGGTGTGAATAAATCTGTGTGGGGAGGCGCTCATAGATGGGCTGGGTTCTCTAAACCCCTGTATTAAACAAATATTGAGGGTTAGTTTCCAATGGATTAGGCTGATGGGCTTTTAAGCTCGGTTCTGATGCTACAGTGTGAGCTCACCCCTTTATTAGACACCAGAGAGAGCACATGGAAGAGGACTCTTGGATGAGGAACACATTCATGTGACATCTCCTCAGGTGTAAGTCCAGCTGAAATGCTTCCCACTGTTAAGTCATTGCTCCTGGGGGCTCACTGGTGTGAGTTTTTTCTGATGTCTGATAGGATTTGAATTCATATTTGGGCTTTCCAGCCTTCAGAGGGGCAATGGGAGAGTCTCTCCCTTGGCCACCTACGTTCCCACACTCTTAGGGAACATTTTTCAGGCCTCTGAAGGAAACTGCTTGAGGGTGACTGGCAAGACCAAAAGATAGTGAGGAATAATAGTAGGCACATAGATGGCATCATTGCATAAATCCTTTATTCTGTGGCGATAAACCCAGGTGGAATTCAGGGGAGTCGAAGGGGATTTCAATGTTACATTTGTGTAGTGAAAGCTGACCTTCATCCCAGGAAAAGAAGCTGAAGGATAATTCAGAGAAAGGTATTTCAGGGAGATAATCATGTGGTTTGGGGAGGCATTAGCCAAGCTCTTGACTGCTTGGGATCTTTGTTTCTTGCCTCCCTGTCAGCCTTGGGTGACTGTTAGCTGGGGGACAGGATTTGCCCTATGATATTAGGCAGTGCTTATTCAGCTATACTGCAGGATGGCAGGCTGCCTCTAAAAGAAACCAGAATGTTAATTTTGGCTTGGATGCTTGCATTTAAGCAAATAGAACATTACTGGTCAGGGGTATATTAACTTAACTCCTCTCTGTAAGCCATTACGTTTACTGTCAAACCACAAAACAAGCATTAAGAGGTCTTATTAATGCATTTTGTATTTATAGACATTTTAAATAAAGTGATCTGCCTTAAAGTATTTAAGATCTATTTATGTTACAAGAATTTCTGAAGGGGAAAAAAGTCAGCATTACAAAATATGGGTTTATTGCTCCCTTGGTAAATGAGAATCTTAGAGAAAAAAACCCCACCACCCTGTTCTAGAATAACAGCTAAAAAGCACAGCAAACCCATTCTGGAACCCAGAAATAACAGGTAGCACTTCATGTAACAAATGCTGTTTTTTTAATGTTATTCTGTAGTTCCATCCCCCTGAACAGAGAATAGATTCACATTAAGAGGACTTGGTTTTTGTGAATGTCACTGTAGAGGTGCAGGCTCTTTCATTTACTAAACTAATACGTGAAATTATAAGACAGATTTTTCCAAGATCATGGAAGAATTTCCCTCTAAAGTGCTCTGTAATGTATGAGTAGGAACAAGCATGGTTCCAGGGATTTGAGTTGGCTTTTTTAAGTCGCCACTGCTAAAAAGAAATCTTTTCTTGTTTTCTGGCAAGGTTCAGCACGATTTTCCAAACAGGTGATAAAGTTGTTGTCCAATGCCACCATGCACAGCTGCAGCCTTAGCAAGGCAGTGACTGTGGGCATGAGGAATGGAAGAACATGGACAGGGAAAAATACCAGCAGAGCTGTGGAAATGCAAAACCACCTACTTAAATATAGGTGCTGATCTCCTTTTCTAAGTTGAACTCCCTTGTTACTGAGCTTTGTTCCAGGGTTTGCATTCCAGTTCTTGTCTCGTCTTTGGCTTGAAAGCATCTCCTGTTCATGTCCTTCTTCTGTAGTCACCAGTGTTTAGTACTTCTCTGAATTCCAAACCCAAGTGCCTTTGTGGTAAATCAAGCTTTAAAACATACTTATTTTGCTCACCCATTCTGTTAGTCTGCATCTGGCAACTAATTTCAGTGCATTTCATCCTCGTGGAGCTGCTACGATGGATGTTCTGTTCTTGCAGGAGTTTTGTGCTTTTGTTTGCTTTTCATCTGAGAGAAGTGACCAGAAAAGGAAAAAGGAGATTCTAGGAACTGCACTCATCTCTGCTGTGTCTGGTTTTCATGGTTCAGGTTTTCAGCTTTCTGGAGGGAATTGATTCAAATGGTTCTGGAGATAACTGGTTCAAATGGTGATTAATGAGGATGAGACCCTTTGGAAGGTCCTGTCCATGGCTGTTGTGTTGCTGAGGATGAGGAGTGACTGCTTGCAGCCAGGCCCTGAGCAGGGAGTTGTGGATGTTGGCTCCTTGCAGAGTGCAGAGCTGACTTTGCAAACCAACTCCCACCCAGACTGACCCTCTGAGCATTTAGAGACAGAGACGTCTGAATTTCTGAATTTCCAAGACCACAACATAGTCATTTAACAGCTGCTTTCTATGGGTTTGAAAACCTAAAAAAAATGACTTGGGTTGGTTTGGGGTTTTTTTTGTCCCCTAAGTGTATTTTTTTGGGTTTTGCAATAAATTACAACTGTGGCTTGGTTTGGAGCTTGCCTTTTTCTCTGAAAGTGCAGCATGGAGGGAGAGTTTCTGCAGTGTGTGTCAGTTCTCCTGCAGCTGTTGCTAAGCCATGCGATTACTGTGGAAGCTCTTTGCAGCAGCAAGCAGGAACTTGAAGTTAGTGATCTTTTGGATGTCATTAAGAGGGAAAATTCTTATGTTATTCTTTAGGAATGATACTGTTTTACTCTCTGAAGCCTGATTTTACGCTCCACAGATTGTTTTTCATTTTTGGATTTCCCCTGTGAGGGGTTTTTTTATGTTAAAAAAGCAGATAAAATCATTTTTATCATGATTGCATTGATGGATTTATATGTCTGTGCTCTTGGGGGCTGGCACATAAAGGCTCCAGAGCTGCCACTGATAATCAGCTCCCTTACCCGGGTCTGGAATTTTCATGATGGGAGCAGGGACATAAGGGAACATAAGGGAAAAGGATCTGAGTGTTTCATCACTGTCTACAGACTTCTCTTTTCGCTCCGGGATCCCCAGGAGAAGGAGTTGTGTCAACTGTATCTTATAAAGAGCTATGAATATGTTCTTTTTCATAATGTTTAAAGGAGTAATTTGAAAGCTTGGCTTTAGGTGGGTGTTAGAAATCCTATAGCACTTTTCAAAACAAGAGAAAGACAACCTCGGTAACCTGACTAAGGCTTCTGCTGTCCAAACCTCATCCAGCAGCCAAGGCAATGGGAAGGCTCCTGCTTGAGTGCAGTGCTTAGGGAAGAAAAAGGGGGGGGAAAGAAGTCAATTTACCCTCAGGGTTGCTGTTCTGAGCTCCAAAACATCTGAAGCACACACGTCTCCCTCCCACCGTCCACCTGCAGAGGAAGCTCTTGAGAATTAAAAAAAAAAATTAAAATGATGTAGTTCAGTTCCTCTCTCAGTCCAATTCCCGATGTCTGTGTTTGCTTTGTGCGTGCTGGGGCAGGCCTGCACAGCTTATGCCAAAACTGCATTTGTTCTGCCCCTTCCATGTCAGAGCTGTGAGGAGAAAGAAAGGCAGGAGGAATGCAAACAGAGGAGGATGGTCCAGCCTTCAAGCTTTCCTGTTTTCTTTAGGGCATTCTGTACAGTAAAGCTCTGTCAGAGAAATGCAGATGAAGGGGGAGATGCCAGAGACAGGCTTTATTCTTCTTGTTGTTCTACAGCACTTCTCCTTCCATTTTTTCTGTCTGTTTTGTATGGTTCTTTGCCATGTCTCTTGTTTCCAGAGCTCGCTCTACTTTTGATGACTCCTCACAGAGAAGTCAATACAGAAGTGTAGATGTTCACCTGCAGCAGGGCACCCACAGCACTTCAGTCACATTGACCACTCTTCCCATCCCTTCCTTTCATCCCAGTGATCCAGAGCCTCCATTTCTTTTCCATTTGAGCTGCTTTCTGCCACTTGGGGTGATGTCCTAAACAAGTAACCTTTGCATTTGGTTCCATGGCAGTTTCATGCAGCTGACGCTCCTGTTCCCAGCTGCCTTATTTTATTAAAAAGGTTCAAAACCACCCAAATATTTTTTACTTTTCCCCTGTTGGAAGTAGTCACAGCAGCCTGAAGGGTGTGATGCAATTGCAGGCGTGAGGAAGGGTGGCCCACGGTGTTGGGAGTGGGCAGGGAGGTGTCTGTGAGTCAGTCTCTCTGTCCATGCAGCAGGAAATCTTGAGAACATCTGCAGTGGGAAATCCCATTCCTCATCCCCTGGACCAGTTATCCCAGCCACCTCACTTGGCACGTGCTGCTGGTGCACACTCGGATGTGGTGTTGGACAGCTCGGACACGCCGAGTCTGTGGGGTTTGGTTTTCTTGTTGGCTGGGTGAGAAAGGCAGGAGGTTGTTGCTGCCATGATGGAATTCATTCTTAGCAAGAAAAACCTATGTATTTGAATTCTTTTATTTTAAATTCAACTGGATTCTGTGATGATGCTTCCTTTGGGCACAGCCTACCTGGCACAGCCTGGTTTAACTCCAGCTGGGAACAACCTGAGCTGTAGCAGGCTCATTTGTTTTTTATCAAGTCATTTAAAAGTCTGTTTGCCTTCTCCATCGGATTCCTTCTAGGCTTAAAGCCCATGATCTGAGAGAAGTTTCCCTCTGAAAGGACAGCATGTGGGTGTAGCTATGGGGCTGAGAGCCAGAGCTGCCCTGGGCTGGACATGGATGGTCCCAGCCCTCACCACAGGGCACAGCAGAGCCTGTCAGGAGAGCTGGGGGTGCCTCTGGGAAAATGTCTTCAAAAGAAGGGAAAAAAGCTGAATAATGGAAAAAAAAGCGGGGAAAAAAATCCATGTGAGCAGCCAGGTCGGAGCAGGAGGATGAGGAGCTCCAGGTGCTGGAGCAGAGGCTGCCCTCCAGCCTGTGGGGAGACCGTGGCTGTTCCCAACGCTGTGACCTGAGGAGAAGAGCCTGTGCTGGAGCAGGTTCTCCTGATGGGAACTGCAGCCCATGGAGAGGATCCATACTGCAACAGGGAAAAAGTGTGAGGAGGGAGCAGCAGAGAGAGCTGTTCCAGGCCAAGGACAGTCCTCATTCCCCATCCAGCTGCATGGCTCTGGGTGAGGGGGAAGGAGTCAGGAATGCCGGAGTAAAGATGAGGTGAGGGGAAGGTGTTGTTTTAATTTATCTTTTTTTCTCTTTGGACAAATTATTTTAATTGGCAAATTAAATTTTCTCCAAGTCAAGTGTGTGTTGCCTGTAACTGTTAAGTGATCTCCCTCTCAGAGGAAAAGGTTAATGTTCTTTCTAGGCAACACAAACTGCCATCAGTCTGGGGCTCCTTTGGGCTTCATTTAAGAAAATAAGCAAACAAAGCTTGAATAAACAAGCAAAGTGGAGCCTCTTGTACTCCCAGTGACTTTTTTTGGTTTAGTATCCAATTGCTGCTGCATGAGCTCTTCTGAGATCACTGATGGATGAGAATAGAAGTGCAGTCAGTTATCCTTGGGACAGAGAGCACAAGAGAAAAGGAGGAAGGGCTGGCAGCTTTCAAGGTGACATCCTGAACTCTCCAGCAGCGGGTGCTTGGTGGGCAAGTTTTGCCAGGGAAAACAGCCTTTGGAAGTTGGTGGTGTTTGGATATGTCTGTGCCGGGTCTGGAGGCAGCTTGACTGCTCTGACGGGAAACCAAGCACCAGCACCCACCAGGCTCAGTGATTAGGATCTGTTTGCTGGATTTATTCTCATTTCATGAGAGGGAACTTCATGGGATGGCCAGCGCTGGTGGAGAGCTGGGAAACCAAACACATCCACCTATCCTCCCATCCATCCATCCAACACCCATCCATCCACCCACCCATCCCAGGGAAGTGTTTCTCAGGCTCTGCAGTGGTGCAGCAGGGGTTGACCCCTCAGCCTGATGCCCCAGTGACCCTCCCAGCTGAATGTCCAGGTCTCCACTTACACAGGGGTCATCTGTCAGAGCCCTTCCCTGCAAATGTCAAGTTTATCCCCCCCAGGGCTGTAGTGAGAGGCCTGAACTGCTCTACCAACACATCCCCAGGCTAAGCAAAGAGTGCCAGCCCTTGTGTGCACTTGTTCACCAGCCCCAGGGAAGATAAATGGCTCATTGTGCTCAGCTGAAGGTCACTGGGTCAAACACTGAGTAGCTCTGTCTTGCAATCTGTGCCTAAATTGTAGGAAACATTTACGTGTGTGCTTAAATCCAACCCCAAACACTGGAGAGCTTCAGAGCGCTCTTCCACTGAGCACATTCCTGGGTATTTGCACAAATAGGAAAAATACCGAGCGTTGAAAACATAATGTGCAAGATGTGCTCGTGTCTCAGGTTTGCTGTAGGAAGTTGCTGAGCCTGGGTGATGCTTGCAGCCAAACGAGCTGTGAGGAAGGAATATTGCTTACCTGGGGCCAAACCTGCCTCCCATTTGTCAGGAGTCTCTCTTCACTGGTCTTGATTTTGGTTTTTTTGACTAAGTAGGGGATACAATATTCACCCAAGGCCTTTTATGTGGCATTTTACACCTTTTTTAAATAAACCCTTCGCTCACCTTTTTTGATGCTGTCTAGTTAAAACATTTGTACACAGAGAAACGGGTGGAATAAAATTCTGGGATCAATTAAGATCTTGTATTCTAACCTATAAAAATGAGGTGAAGTATCTGAGCTGGAATGCAAAATCTGGAGAAAGTAGTAAGGTAGTTTCCGGTGCTATTTTTGTATTTCCTGAGGCTTGTGTCATTATGTGCTGCCTTATTACTATTCTCTTATATAAGATATGAAAATAACAGAGGGAAATTGCTTTTCCATTCTATTTCCTGAAGCCTAAAACACACCATAATTTCATCTTGCATTCAGATATCTCTGATATTTAAATGCTGAAGATCCATGTTAGTTGGATGCTTCATAACGTATGTCCACGTTCCTGAGACTTTATCTTTAGAGTTCCTTTGGAATATTTTTCTCCTTTCCACAGTAACTCTTAAAAATTCTTTATTTTATTGAGTGTAGTAGCACAATCCACTTGGGGGAGATTTTTGTGTCAATTTTTAAAAGGAGAAATGTCTAACTTTAGTCACAATTAGCTTCTTCAACTATTACTAGGTCTTGATATTTCTACTAAGAAGCTCTGCATGTTTTCTTTGCTTTTTGACAGGTGTACAACATGTTCCAGCATCAAAGCCTGGGAATTAAAGTCAACATTCGAGTGACCAAGCTAGTCCTGCTCCACAGTCGCCCTGTGAGTTCCAGCCCCTTTCTCCCCTGCTCCTGGAATTGCTTTGTGGTGTCCCACAGGGTGGCAGGGGATGTGGGGCATGTCTGGCCTCAGGATCACAAACTGAGGAGTTGCCTGTTCCACTTCACCAGGCAGCCTTAAAGGTGGGAGGTACAGGGGCTGCACAGGGGAGTGAAAGGAGCCAGAATCCTTTTATTTATCCTTCCTGGTAAAGCTGTCTGCTTGTAGCTGCAGACCACTCTGGAGTTAACTGTCACTGAGAGGTCTGATGCTTTATCTAAAGACTGGGGCTGATATTTCTCCTTTTATATATCCTTTTTTTTCCAATCCCCCCCAAAGGCAAAGCTGTCCATCGGGCACCATGGAGAGAGATCTTTGGAGAGCTTCTGTCAGTGGCAAAATGAAGAATATGGTGGGGCAAAATACCTTGGGAACAACCAGGTTCCTGGTGCAAGGGATGACACACCTCCTGTGGATGCTGCTGTTTTTGTCACCAGGTAAGGGAAGGTCTGGTTTATCAATTTAATTCAAGCAGTAATGCCCATGGTCAGCAATGGGGTTATCTGGTCAAGCAGAAATCTAAGAAAAAGATGGTACATTTGCTGCTCAGATGAGAGTGATCTGTCTTGTTTTTTGTGCATTCTTAACAAAGTTGTACAAAAGCATCTCTCCTCTTGAGCCAAAGTGTCACAGCCATGGTCACTGTTCTGTGTCACAGTCAGGATCAGGATGCGCCTGTAGCGCAGGGGCAGCTTTTTCCTCACACCAGCTGCTAGGAGTGGGAAAAACTGGGGAGGTTTTGGAGCCCTCCTTCCTAGGAGCAAGAAGGCGTGGAACTGAGAACACAGCAGAGCTCAGGTGCCCTGTGTGCAATTAGGGATGAGTCAGCTGAGCAGTCTGAGAGGAGCAGACAGTGTGTCAGCAGTGGGGAGGTGGGGAGGGAGTTATCTCCCAAAGAAAGAGGGAGAGAAATACCATAGTCTGAATTAATTTTCCCTCTTTGCCCGAGGAAATAACCACTTCAACAACTCCATCACAACTGAGATAGAGGAGGGGTGTCATTCCTGGTTGGTTTGTGTATTTGAAAACTCCTGCATTTATTTCACATGTGAAATGATCTTTGCAGAAATATTTGGTCAAAATTCTTTGCACCCGGAGTTCTGAACTTACTGATGCATCAAACACATCAGATAAAGCAAGAAAAAGAGTATTGTAGGGACAACAGCCTTTTTTCCTCTAACTACCTGAGCTCAACCTCACAGTACAATGCAGGTCCCATGTTTCTCCACAGTTACCACAAATTTTGAGTAGCAAATTCATGGTGTTTTAAGTTTTTTGCATCCTTGAAGATGTAAGAGAAGTACTCATTTTTACGGAAGTGATCTCTGAATAATTAAAGTGAGCACAAAATTACAGTGTAATGTGGATGCTCATTGTGCTAGAAAAACACTACTTCCTACCCCCTTCTTCCCCAGTTTGAGAGAGGAAACCTCTGTATTGCAGTTCAGTATTACTCACCTCTTTCACTTATTTTCTCTGCCAACAATAGTGGTAGAAATACATGTTTTTGCATAAACTGCCACCCCAATTGTAATAATCTTTTGTGTTAGATCTGTGTTAACAACCCCACTGCAAACTATCCATGGGATTCTGGTGAGTGTTCAGGGAAAGAGCTGGTGAGCAGGGCATGAGGCCAGCAAAGTTCCTGAGAAATCTCCTCCACAGACGTGTGTGCAGCTCCCCCAAAGGCTGCTCCCTCCTCTGTATTCACTGCAGTCCACCAGGCACTCGTGCAGATACTTCACAGTTTAGACAGGGGGAATAGTTCCTTTGAAGTCAGCGGGCTGCACATCCTGGTTATAGTTAAGCATGTGCTCCACTGGATCAGGGCCTAAATAAATAACTAACATTTTTGTTAAACTCATCTGGGTATCCAGTTGTCCTGCATGACAAGCGAGGCAGAGAGAATCTCTTCTGATGGGCTCCGAGCACGGGGCGGGGGGAATGAGCAGAGCATTTCATCTCTGCAGCTCTCAAAACTGAACGCAAAATGTCAGGCTAAATGAGCTGGACTCCGGCTTCTGAGGAAGAACTATAGAAAGAATTTGTAGGAGGAATTGTTCAATGGATTTGCAGTGGGAATAGCTGGGAAAGTACAGGTTTGGTTGGGTTAGAAACCAGACTCAGCTTTGGTGAGAAGGTTCAGGCCAAGGAGCACATGGCTGCGCACAGGAGCAGCATTTTTGCTGCTGGAGGGGCCAGCAGTGTGTACTTGGAGTCTTTCCTTCCTTCTTGCTGTGTCCTGTCATCCTTAACCCATCCTGCTTCTGCCTCATGGAGGATGCTGCATTGTTTGGAAGACTTCAGGGCCTGCAGCCCCATTCCTGTGTCAGGGAAATGAATTTTTCTCCTTTTGGCTTTGGAAATGTGTGTGTGTGTGTCCCTGGACCCTCCCCAGACTGTACAGATGGACCAGTGGTAGAGGATATGGGAACAACAGCATGTCCAGCACAAGCAATTGCGCCAGAAAAAGCAGAAGCTGAATTTTCAGCAGCTGCAGCTGCTTTAAGGACTAGAAACAGATTCTTTGGGGTCAAGCTCTGAAGAAATCCCTCTGGTTCCAATCTGGCTGGGTTCATTTGAAACACCAAGGCACGCTTGCCTTTTGAAATTTCACCTCTAAGTGATGTTTCCCATACTCTCATTTGTATGCAAAAGTAGATCACTTAGGTGGCGAATATCCCTCTTGTG
>VYZR01005534.1:0-13925 GCA_013400675.1 Oxylabes madagascariensis
TTTTTTTTTCTTTCTTTTATTATTTTTCCCCTCTTAGCCAGCTCTGCTGAAAAAGAAATGAAGCTCAATTAGAAAATCAGCTCTGTCTCCCTTGGCAGGCTCCTTCCCTGCTCTCAAATCAAAGCTCCCACAGGATGATGATATAAACAAGGATAAAGATCTGTCACAGTGAAAGCAAAATTTTCTTCTCCCCTGTAGAGAAACGATTTAAGTTTCCTGTGGCTATCTGCAAACAGGCTCTTGTTGCTTACTTGGAGAAGTTCTGGAATGGCTAATCCCATGCTAGCCATATTTAGAGGATTTTGGGGAAATGAGCCTGGATTATGCTCTTTAATCTCCATTAATTACTTTATTTCCATCACAGCACAGATTTTCTGGAGCTGTTTCCTCAAGGGCCAAACCAGATTCTGAACACATGGAAATCAAGGATTCCTCTGTTGACTTAATGTGACTGTGATGTTCTTACTCTGAAAATGAGGTGCTAGAATTAGCAGAAGACCAATCTAAGGCTGGGAACATCAGTTTTCAAAATAACATGTTTAGCCAATTATGAGCAATTTTAGCTATGTTCTGATAAAATATTCCAAACTACTAAGTGGCATTAGCAGGAGCTGGCAGCAATTGCAGTACATCTTGTCTGCGATCAAACACAGTGCTGTGATTGCTGCATCCCTAAGAGATGGCTGTAGAAAATTCCATGAACTTCAGAAATTTCTTAACAAAGGGCTGCCACTCTGAGCTTGTGCTTGTAGCCTTGCATCTGATTGAAATGTGGTTTTGTGGCTCGTTCTGTTCCTGAGCTCTTCCGTTTGCATGACTTCCCTTGCAGACTTGTGTGTGCTTGCAGGGCAGGAGCCTCCCCAGCAGGAGGGGAGATCTCTGTCTGAAACAGCAGAAATTCTTCCTCTGGGGCTGACACGGTGCTGGAGGAACTCTTGCTGTACCTGGATGAGGTCAAGTCAGTGCATCCTTAAACTCCAGCTTCTCTGAGCCACCATGGAGGCTCGTCGTGGTTCTGGCAGCTCTGGAGTGGCCAGACTCTGGAATTACTCTGGCACAGCACTTTGTTGCACTTCAAGCTGCTTGGCTCTGTTCATCTCCAGGACTTCTGTGGTGATCCAGACCTGGAGGCAGTGGGAAAGATGCCAAACTCTGCCCATTTCGGTGATGTCCCAGCTCTACCAGAGCTGGCACGAGTGAAGCTCTCCCTCAGCTTCTCTAGGCACTGGCAGGGATGCCTTGAACGTAGGAGACTTGCAAGAGGATCCAACAAAATCTCTGTTTGGAAGGAGAAAAGCTGTGGTTTAAACCTTTTGGAAGGTTACTTAAAGGTTAACACCTCTGTGCATCCTGTCCTGGTAATCCTGGGTGATTTCTACGCCCTGCCCCACTCCTCACAGAATTCAGTGTTGTTCTCAGGACTTTGTGTGCTGTTTGTGGCACCTGTAGTTCCTTGGGTCTCAGGACTGCTGGTGTTAATTCTGCCTTGTTGTCCAAATCCTCAGAGCAAGCTCTGGGCTGTCACCCTTTCCCTGCCTCTCCAAACACAGGTGTGGAAGGCTCCTTCATCCCCTCAGCTTCATTTTGCTCCTTGAAGGTATAAACAGATTTGAAGTTCAGCCTGACCTTACTGCTAAGCAAAACTCTCCAACTTACTGCAATAGTTCAGTCTTCTTTAGGACAGAGGGGATTATGAGGTCCCAGCAGTGCATGTGCAAAGGAGGGAAGTGTGTTTTGATAGATCTTTGGTGTTAATCCTCAGAGAAAGTTGTGTACAGGGTTAATTCAAAATTTGAGGGGTCTCATCCAGGGAATGAGGTCACCAAATGACACCGAAACAGCCTATGGACCAAAATTTTCCCTCATAATAGAGGGATTTATTCACTGGTTTATCTACTGAATTGTTGGATTTATCCTCTAAAAAAAAAAAAAGTTAGGAATCCTCTTTTTCTCCCTTTGTAAGCAGTCCTGACAGATGTGGATTTTTCTTTCCTCCCATTGTTTCTGGTGATTTTTTTCAGACTGGGAGGAGATGCTCACAGGTTTAGCTGAAGTGCAAAGAAAACACAGCAGGCTCCCCTCAAGTAGGTTGCTAAAGCTGCTGCCTGCTTTCCTGTCAGTCTTCCCCTCAAAAAAAAGCTCAATTTGTGGCCTGTCAGCTCTGGAAAACTTGCATTAATTAATGACATGTTTTGCATGGTAATAGGCAATTGCCCACAGCAGGATTGAATCCCTGTGTGGTGCTCTCAGCATTCCCTTCCATGTAAACAGGGAGATCCTCGTATCCATCAAAAATGCTGACTCGCTGTCAGGAGAATGCTGACTTTCTGTTTGTTTTTTTGTTTGTTGTTTTTTTTTTTTTTTTTTTTCCCCAAGACGTTCCTATATTCCTGGAGAAGCCAATCAGTTTTCTTTGGGACAGAAGCCAGTCCAGGGTAAAGCAAGGGAAGGATTACTGTCGAGAAAGAGGATTCTTGCCTGGTTTGTTTTTTTTTTTTTTTTCTGCATTGTGCTAAACAGAATCAGTTTCGAGGGCAATTTAGTTCAGGATAGGATCTGTAGAGCTTTACAGAAGGGGAATTTGGCACTTCTCCAGCTGCTCTGTTTGAGCTGTGGATTAAGTGCCTGGCCTGGCTCCAGCCAGGCTCTGCCTCCTCAGTGTCAGCACGGGGCCAGAAGCGCTGATTTCAGTGCGGTGGGGATGAGTTTCCCTTTCCCTGGTGGCACGTGTCCTGCTCCTCCACGGAGCAACCACTGGGATATAAACACTGATGGATCTTGGGGTGTTTTCCCAGCTCCTAACCCCTCTTTTCCTGCTTCCAGGATCGTGAGCGTGAAGGAGACCCGGCTGACAAGCCTGATGGCGCATTTCTTCGTGGGGTTGTCGCTGCTGCTCCTGCCCTTCCCTCTGCAGTGGATCCCAAAGCCGGTCCTTTTTGGCCTCTTCCTCTACATCGCCCTGACCTCCATTGATGGGAACCAGCTCTTTGAGAGGGTGGCTCTGCTGCTCAAGGAGCAGGTACCTGGAGTGGTGTTTGCAGCCCAGCTGGTCAAACTGTTGCTCTCTCAGTGTGGGATTTTTTTGTGAGGGTTTTTTGGGGGAGTGCTGTCGTGTCATCTGCGGAGTACATGCTTTTAAAAAAAGTAATAATATAAAACACAAAAAGCACGACATCATGAAATTATGATTTTTGATTTCCCCAGCAGAGCTTCAGGCAGGTAATTTTTTTTTTTTTTGGTGCAGTTTTACAGTTTCATTTTGTGTGAAATACCGCAAGATGGGATTTTAAACTCAAAATGAAATTACTTGTGTTATTGAAACCTCTGTGATGTGGGCTGAAAACAAACCTGGAAGATGTTTTTTAAATCTGTCTCTGTTACAGATGCTAAAAAGGTGTTGTTTGGCAGTGTAGGTGGTACCTGGAGCAATCTCCAGCTTACCTTCTCTTATGTAACAAGGGTCAAGGGCTTAATAAGCCTAACGTTTGGCTCTACATCTCTGCTAATCTGTCTTGATCTCCAATATTACATCCCAGAGGTTAAAACTCTGAAATTCAGGTAAAGATTACATTTGTCATGTCAATTTTTGAATGAGGGCTGAACAGCTACTGATGTATTTGACTTATTACTTCTGGTTTCAGTAGGAATTATGTGTGGAATTTTCCAGGCTTTGGCGTGGAAAATTAAAAAGTATTCTCAAATATGAAAAACTCCCTTTTGTGGAAACCTTTTAAAGGGTTGTGGCCCAATCTGAAAGCCACTGAGGCTGTGCTGCTGCCAGCAGACAGTCGCTCATCCTCTTCATTGATGTATAGACAGTGAGTCAAAGCCTGTGCTCAGACATGAGCAAGGAACTGTCAAAAGAAACCACCATATTTAGCCTATTAATGTCATTTTTTTTCCCCCTCATTTCTCAAAAGTGAGTGGCTTATAGGAGCTGAGAAAATCCCCCTAGTCTGAGCACAGCCTCTTCCCGCACTTCCCTCACCTCCTGGTCTTCCCCGAACGGGGTTCAGCCAAGAGATGGGAGCAGCAGGGGCAAGCCTGGAGCTTTGGAAGNCGGGCCTCAGACATGAGCAAGGACCTGTCAAAAGAAACCACCATTTTTAGCCTATTAATGTCATTTTTTTTCCCCCTCATTTCTCAAAAGTGAGTGGCTTATAGGAGCTGAGAAAATCCCCCTAGTCTGAGCACAGCCTCTTCCCGCACTTCCCTCACCTCCTGGTCTTCCCCGAACGGGGTTCAGCCAAGAGATGGGAGCAGCAGGGGCAAGCCTGGAGCTTTGGAAGGCTCTGAAATAATGAGGAGCTGGGTGGAGGAACCATCGACAGGAACAACACCTGGATGCATCTTCTCTCCTTCCCCCTGCACACCACCTCTGCCTGTGGAGCCCTGACAATCCCAATCCTCCTCAGGGAATCTCATCCCTGCACTTCCTAAGATCTTACACTGCACTCCAGATGTTCCCAGAGGCAATCCTGGCCCTGAGGGGTGTCCTGTCTTATCTCCAGGCTCCCAGTGCCCAGTCATCCTCTGGATCTTGCTGCCAATGCCTGGTTTCAGGCAGTGGAATTAACCCTACAAATCCCATGTTCAGCTGCTGAACCTTTTAAGGACCCTGATGTTGATGCAGTGCTTGTACAGATTGATGACTCCCCTCAAACCCAGCTGTCCCAAAGCCCCATTCTGCTGTCACAAGTGTGTTCTAACATGTGTCCAGGCATGTCTAACGTGTGGTTCTTCTCTCCCCAGACCGCTTATCCTCCGACCCATTACATCCGCAGAGTTCCCCAGAGGAAGATCCACTATTTCACAGGCCTGCAGGTCCTGCAGCTCCTCATCCTCTGTGGGTTTGGAATGTCACCCCTGCCTTACATGAAGATGATCTTCCCCCTCATCATGATAGGGATGATCCCCATCAGGTAGGAAGCTTGGCTATGTTTTTTTCCCTGTCTCCCGTGCCTTGTGTCTTCAGGCTTGGATTACTGGAAGTCTGAGGAGAGGAGAAACTGTGAGCTGGGCTCGTTTAGTCTGGAGAAGAGAAGAGTGAGAGGGGATCTCACTAATCCATATCAATATCTCCAGGATGAGATACCATATGGATATTTCCAAACTCTTTCCAGTGACAGGACAAGGACTAAAGGCCACAAACTAAAACACAAGATGTTCCACCTCAACATGAGGGTGGAACTTAATATTGAGGGTGGCAGAGCACTGGAGCAGCTGCCCAGGGAGGCCGTGGAGTCTCCCTCTCTTGGAGATGATCCAAACCCACCTAGACACGTTTTTGAGTCATCTGCTCCAGGGGGATTGGACTGGGTGATCTCCAGAGGTCCCTTCCAGTCCCAGCTATTGCAGGAAGTCTGAGTGGTTCAGGAGGGCTTTCTGCATTTTCCAGACTAACCAGCTCCTGCAAGCGGGTAGGGATGAGGGTTTTTTACCACCTGCTCAAGCCTGAGGAGGATTCAGGATTTCACTGCTGCTGGGAGNTCTTCATTGATGTATAGACAGTGAGTCAAAGCCTGTGCTCAGACATGAGCAAGGAACTGTCAAAAGAAACCACCATATTTAGCCTATTAATGTCATTTTTTTTCCCCCTCATTTCTCAAAAGTGAGTGGCTTATAGGAGCTGAGAAAATCCCCCTAGTCTGAGCACAGCCTCTTCCCGCACTTCCCTCACCTCCTGGTCTTCCCCGAACGGGGTTCAGCCAAGAGATGGGAGCAGCAGGGGCAAGCCTGGAGCTTTGGAAGGCTCTGAAATAATGAGGAGCTGGGTGTCAGGTGGAGGAACCATCGACAGGAACAACACCTGGATGCATCTTCTCTCCTTCCCCCTGCACACCACCTCTGCCTGTGGAGCCCTGACAATCCCAATCCTCCTCAGGGAATCTCATCCCTGCACTTCCTAAGATCTTACACTGCACTCCAGATGTTCCCAGAGGCAATCCTGGCCCTGAGGGGTGTCCTGTCTTATCTCCAGGCTCCCAGTGCCCAGTCATCCTCTGGATCTTGCTGCCAATGCCTGGTTTCAGGCAGTGGAATTAACCCTACAAATCCCATGTTCAGCTGCTGAACCTTTTAAGGACCCTGATGTTGATGCAGTGCTTGTACAGATTGATGACTCCCCTCAAACCCAGCTGTCCCAAAGCCCCATTCTGCTGTCACAAGTGTGTTCTAACATGTGTCCAGGCATGTCTAACGTGTGGTTCTTCTCTCCCCAGACCGCTTATCCTCCGACCCATTACATCCGCAGAGTTCCCCAGAGGAAGATCCACTATTTCACAGGCCTGCAGGTCCTGCAGCTCCTCATCCTCTGTGGGTTTGGAATGTCACCCCTGCCTTACATGAAGATGATCTTCCCCCTCATCATGATAGGGATGATCCCCATCAGGTAGGAAGCTTGGCTATGTTTTTTTCCCTGTCTCCCGTGCCTTGTGTCTTCAGGCTTGGATTACTGGAAGTCTGAGGAGAGGAGAAACTGTGAGCTGGGCTCGTTTAGTCTGGAGAAGAGAAGAGTGAGAGGGGATCTCACTAATCCATATCAATATCTCCAGGATGAGATACCATATGGATATTTCCAAACTCTTTCCAGTGACAGGACAAGGACTAAAGGCCACAAACTAAAACACAAGATGTTCCACCTCAACATGAGGGTGGAACTTAATATTGAGGGTGGCAGAGCACTGGAGCAGCTGCCCAGGGAGGCCGTGGAGTCTCCCTCTCTTGGAGATGATCCAAACCCACCTAGACACGTTTTTGAGTCATCTGCTCCAGGGGGATTGGACTGGGTGATCTCCAGAGGTCCCTTCCAGTCCCAGCTATTGCAGGAAGTCTGAGTGGTTCAGGAGGGCTTTCTGCATTTTCCAGACTAACCAGCTCCTGCAAGCGGGTAGGGATGAGGGTTTTTTACCACCTGCTCAAGCCTGAGGAGGATTCAGGATTTCACTGCTGCTGGGAGTTGTGAAGAGGGCTCTGGGCTGGCAAGTGCTCTTCTTCCAGCTTCCCAGGAGGCAAAAACCCTCCTTTTTTACTGCCTGTGAGATGCCTGATCTTCCTGAGAAGCCATCGTCCAATCCTCTAGGTGTTATTTGATAATGTTCCTTATTAGTCTGCAATTTGATTTCCTCAGGCCAGTGCTCACAGCAGAGCTGGAAACTTTTCCTAAGAGGAATCCTTCTCTCTTACCCAGTGCTGTAGTGACCCCACAGACCTCCTGCACTGTTGGATGCCCCCATCAATGATCAGTTGGGTGAAACTGGCCACATTTAGACTTAAAATGTATGTTTAAAGCTTGGAGGATCCCACAATATCTTACAGTCTTGAGAGAGAATCATTAAGAAATCCAACTAATTTCTTCCTTGGGGTTCATTAGCAGCCACTGCCCATCATTCTCCAGTTAAATCATTCATGCTCTCAGTCCTTTGGATATAATGAGAGGCCATAATAAGATCTTGGAAGGAACAGATCAAGTTTCCAGTCCACTTGATTATTTTTAGGCCAGCATGGCACCAGTGATATCTGCTTGACTTTGAGCTTGCAGTCCCAGAGATCTTCCCCGTGATCCCAAAGTTCAGGGCTGCCAATTTGCTGATCTGCCCCACCTGCTGTGGTGTTTTCCTTGGCTGACAAAGATGGGTTCAGTCCTTTCTGAAACAAAAGCAAATGTCAGCGCTACCGTGGCTTCCAACAGGATCGTGTCAGAGCCATTTGGGCTGGATTTTAAAAGATAAACAGGCTTGGAAAACACTGAAATTATTGTTCCTCTGGTTGAGATGCCTCACCTGCCCTTCACACTGGCGGCACTTGAGGTGCCTGGATGAGTGGCTGGTAAATATTCCAACTGTGAGCAGTGCTGCGTGAGTGGCTCTTGTGGGAATTGCAGCTTTGCACACAGGGCAGCTCAGTGCAGAACAGAAAACGTGGGCCACACTCAGCCAACTTCAGGTATTGGACATGGTACAAAAAACTCAATTAGTGTGGAGAGAATGCAGTCAAAAAAACTGATTTTGGAATAAGAGCTAGATACTAATATGCAAATATGTCTTCTTTTCAGTAAATAAGATGCTGTCACTTTATACCCTCTGTGTTGCTAACTCATTTCTCTTTCCAGGGCAGTTTTTTCCCAGCAGCTGGATAATCAGCCCTGCTGCCAAGGGGAAGATGCTGCTGCCTGGCACAGCATGGAAATTTGCCCTTGGCTTTCCTTCCCTCTGATTTCTTTTGCCTTCATGTAGTTTCTGTGGCCTCCAGCCAAGAAGGCAGCACCATGATCCATGAGCTCTGTAGTTAATGACTTTTTCCCAAAGATTTGGCACTCTAAATAGATGAGGCAGTTGATGAAATTTAATATCTGTTCTCCTTTTTCTTAATTTTTTTTTTTTTAAGAAGTGAAGGGAGAAAGAGGAGATGGGACAGTAGCCAGGGGGCAAATTCAAGACTCAAACACAAATGAGTGAGGCATGGCTTGGTGTTCCATCCAGAACACCAGCCACGTCCCAAAGCCACATTTCCATCCCTCCAACAGCTGTAGAAACACGATTTGTGTTGTCATTGCTGAGGGATCGCTGGTGAGGTCTTAGATGCTGAGAAGCCACTGAAATCCATTATTGCAGTGGAAAACAGCCTGCTGGAAGAAAACTTGATCTCTTTGGGTATTCCCAGTTCCTGGCTTCGATTCAGAACTTTGGGATGATGAGTTTTTGGTTGCCCACAGAAGAATCTTCTCTCCAAGTTGTCTCTTATCTGGGCTCCCATGGCTCTCAAGCATTTTATTCTATGATGGGTCTGTTTAAGGAGATCTTGGTTATTTCTCATTAATAAGTGATGTTTGGGATCTCTTGCACAGCCGTTGAAATATGAAACTGATTTTTGGTGCTTTTTGAGTTATTTTAACAGCTGAAGAGTCGCCTCCTTGTTAAACAAGGGAAAATGCCACATAAATGTGCACTGGGATTTACAAGAGCACCTTCACAGTGCCTTTCTCACGCAAATGCATTAATATGTGAGGAAGTTCCTGCAAAAAATCAAATTAAAAACATTTTTAAAAGTAAGGGAATCCCTGTCTCAGTGTGGAGAAGCCAGACACCAGGTTGGGATGGTCTTGTTTGGAGTCAAAAATACAAAAATTCACCTTTGTATTTTTGTCACGCTGAGGACTTGGTGGTGACAGAGCTCTAGGAAAGTGACTTTCCTTCTGTGAGGATGAGGATATTCTCTTTCCAGCTGAAAGGAAGAGGCTCTTCCAAAGGGAGCCTGGCACTGCTGTTCCTGTAAATGCTGTGTCTGCTTGCAGGATTGGTTGGTTTTGCTGTCCCCCACTTTGTGCCCCCCTCAGCTGGCTGAACGTCACCCAGGAGCTTTGGGACAGAGAGAAAAACGCAGAAGAACGAGGAGTGACTCCCTCTCTCTGCTCTGCCTTAGGTACAACCTGCTCCCCAGGATCATCGAGGCCAAGTACCTGGATGCCATGGATGCAGAGTACTGAAGGCAGCGGAGACAACTCCTTCGGGGCTGGAGAAGGCGTGGGACCACCTCCTGCAGTTCCCTTTCACCACTTTCTTCGTGCTCTGACGTTGGCAATGCACTCCTGTCACAGCTCCACGGGGCCTGTGCCAGACCGAGGGAGCCTTGGACTTGAGGGGACGATGCTCTCTGGAGCTGTGAGGCGAACGAGCTTTATGGAAAATGCTCCTTTCCACATCCCCGACCACACAAACCCCATAGATCAGCCTGGCTGCGCACTTGGAGCATCCAGAGCTGTCCTGTGTTCCCTTGTTTGAGGGTGGGGGGGGCTTTTTTAATGCACCAAATCCTTCTCTTCCCCAACACTCAGAACAGCAACTGACCTTGTTTTATAGAACGACAGCCCTGTCCTGGCCTTGGAATCCAATTCCCTGTGCACCCGGTATTCCCAGATTGGAGTTCTGGGTGGGATGGCCTCGTGCTAAACCACTGGTGTCAGGAGAGATTGTGGCTGTTTTCTCAGATTAATGGGTTTGGAAACAGTTGTAGTGTGTACTGCTACAATCCACGGCTTTTGGATGAATTTTTAATTCCTGCAAATGAGCTGGGAACATTCAGAAGCTGGCCCTGTGGATGAAACCCCATCTGGGTTTGAGCTGTTTGGGAATTAGTTTGGATCTTTCTCCCGTTTCCCCTGGGTAACCAAACACAGGATTGCAGTTTTTTGCACGACTGCAGCATTTTTTTGCTTGCACCCAGAGGGCAGTTGTGTCGAGGTTGCATATACATATGTACAGTAGTGCCTATGTGTACATATATACATATGGAGTTGTGTATATATTTTGCATAGATATACAAATAGGCCTGGTTCTTTCCAAATATCACAAGTGTTTTGTGCAGTCAGTGTTACCCACCACGTCCTGACCATATACTTGTTCTCTGCTTCAGTGCTGCTTTTCCTCATTTGAGATATGGTCACTTTTATTCCTTTGGAAGCTGCTCAGTTACTGGTTTTTGTTCACGTGTTGCTTTATTCAAGGTGTTTTCTTTGCTTTCTCCTTCCTATGGCTTGAGACCTTCATCATTCTGTCTTGAGGCTCCAACGTGTGAATTTTTCATTTAATTTTGATGTACAGAATGCAATGAAAGTTTTCCTCTTTTCGCCTAATCAATATTTGTTGGCCATTTCATTGTTTCTGTTGTGTAGCTGATTTCCAGTTTCCCCCCACTCCCAGACGTTATATTATATTTCTGGATGACTCTTAACTTCTGCTGTCTTTTATATTTCAGTTTATTTAATTTTGGTTGTACTATGGTCAGTTTTCTTATTTGGAGTACTGTGAAACAAGCTGCCCTTTAGTTCAGTGCTTGGCACATCACAGGTCAGGACTAAAAATGTTCAGAAAATTGTGGACCTCGGTGATGAACTTTCAAAAGGATAGAAATGAGGGAAGAAGAGGAATGTAAAATATGAATTTATCAGCACAGAAAAGTATTTCTTAGCAGTTGCTTGCCCAGTAAATGGTGCAGAGTTTTTTCCTCCCACCCCAGCATGGTAAGGGAGACCAACCCAGCCATGAGGGAGGAAGGCTTTGGGTGCAAAGCTCCTGTGCTGACACTAAGCCAGGCTCAAGCCACTGCAGATTTGGTGTATTTGCACTAAAGATCAGAAGGTATTTAATCTTTGTGGAGCTGCCCACGGCTCTCAAACACGTGTGCAGAACTAATTTTTTCATTTTCTCACAAAACCCTTTGTATTGAGGCTTTGTATTGAGAGTGGTGAGAGTTCCTATATCCGTGGTTTTATATCCCTGAGGGAATTGTAGGGGAAACCCCTCAGCTTAGCGAGCAAAACAAGGTCACAGATAGCAAAACCACGACCTTCATGTGGCACCAGCCTGATCTGAGAAGCCTCAGGGTCAGGGTGACCAGCCCCAGTGCATCAAGGCAGGGAATTTGGCTTCCAGCAGCCTCGGGGGCAGCAGGGGTAGCTCCTGCCACGTCTGACGAGAGCAGGTACAAACCTGAGCGTGGTTTCTGACCACTTCCCCCAAGACTTTGGAGTCATTTCTCTGCCAGGATCACTCAGAGCTCTTAGCAAGGTCTGCGTGTAGGAACAGGGGCAGGCAGGGTTTCGGAGGTGGCAGAACTCTGTCTGATCTTCAGTCAGCAGCAAAAGGGCAGGTGACAGCCAGCAGTTCAGGACCTGCTGGAAGCCAGGGAGTGCAGAGGGCTGCTGAGGCTGAAGTAACGTGTTTTTCCCACAGATGTCAGAAGATCTCAGCAAAGCTGCAATCAGGGGTGTCATCCTCTGGCTGACGCACGCATGTCCTGCGGGTGAATTCCTGGTGTCTCCACAGGAAAAAGTCACCTTGTGGGGTGGTGTAAGTGATATTTTGGGTGCTGTGGCTGGAGGAAGGACAGGATGTGCCCAAGGGAACGTGGCTTTGGTCCTCTTTGAGGCTCTGGGTGGGATTTCCTCGGGCACAGAGCCATAGTGGGGTGGACTGCCCTGATGAAAAAGTCTTGCATGGTTTTGCCAGATGAAATAGTTTTGAGATGCACCCTCCATCCCCCACTTAGAAGAGCCAAAAATGTCCCCATTCAAAGCCTTTTTGAAAGATCAATTTCAGATAGTGTCAAATGTTGCCGAGAGAATTTGAAATCCAGGCAGCAGGGAGGGTTAAATATCCACCACATCTCTTGTTTGTATCTTTTCTTTTCCTCCACCGGTGTGACTTCAGTGTTTGTATTTTCTTTGTAGCATCAGTAGGGTTCTGTTCTGCAGGGTTTTTGTTCTTACACAAGTCAGGGGCCAAAGAATCAACTGATGGGAAAGCAGCACAGCTTGAGGGGGCGAAAAAAAACGCTGTGCTGGCTTGGACTGGTTGAACATTTGGACCTATGTCTCAACATTTGGGTAGAAGGGAGATGCGAGACTCGAGGCCTCTTGTCTCAAAAGGGGTTTTCATGATCCTGCAGAGGATTTATTTTATTTTTTCCATGCCTTTTCTCTTCTTGTTTGCTTCTGGTTTTGCTGACTTAAGTGCAGGCGTTTCCAGGAAGTAGCTGACTAGGGAAGGAGGGTTTGTTCAGAGTTGATTGAGCACTTTAATACTTCTGTGAAGGTTTAAGACAATTAGAATGTAAAAGAAGTTTTATTATAAGCTCTTTATATACGCACAATGCTCTGTGTAACTGTTGCCAAAGAACTGAGTCTGGGAGGTGTCAAGAGCTGTTGGGAGAGTCCGTGGGGTTCACCTGGCATTGCAAGGTAGGGAAAATCTTCTGAAATCTTCTGAGTGGGTTTTGGAAGTTGCCAGTTTTTGACGGCTGCCACAACGATCAGAAACTGGGGATAGAATAAAATTCTACTCTCAAACTTGTAGTTTTTGATCCTTGCGTTGAATGTAGGAGCTAGAAGTGAGCTTGACAATTAAAATTGGATTTGTACCTGACTGGTTTCGTTGGTCTGAGACTTTTATTTTGTTGCTTTTCAAGACGTCCTTGACGTGCTGTGTGTGGGATTTGATGTGTTTGTCCATGTAAATGAAGGGAAGCTGGTGAAAAGGTGGAACTTGCTGAACAAGCAGTGCAGCACTTGCGGGATTGCTTAGGAAACGAAGCTGACAACTGCACTGCAACAGCCCCAAACTCCCTGGCACCAACATTTGAAGTTATTTAATAAATGTCAAGCTCTGCTTGGATGTGCATCAGTGCTGTGAGAGGATGGGGATGGAGAAAAGGGATTCAGCTGGTTTGGCTCAGAGCTGCTGCTGGTGAAGCGGTCCAAGATGAGCCCCAGGGCTGTGGGACACAACACGAGCTTCCCGATGATCCGGGGAACTGGGATGCTCTGGAAAGAAACAGAGTAGATGGCCACACTTAGGTACAGTTGTAGGTTCTGCCCCAAAATTCCACATCCCCAGCTGCACCAGAGGCTGAGATTGCAAACTTCTGCTGATGATATTTGGCTGCTTTAGGAGCTGCTGCTGGACCGTGCTCTGGGGACACTCCTGGGAGGAGCAGGAAGTTCCCCTAAAGTTGGATAGAGCTGGAGAATGTTTGGAGGTGGGAGGGAAGGGGTTGGTTTGCGGTTTTTTTTGTGGAGTTCTCAGCAACAAGAAAGGGACCTGAGATGTCACATCCCCAAAAGCAGCTCCTGTTTTCCAGTGTGTCCCACCAGGCATCTACACCATCGTTGTCACACGTTCATGTTATTCCTTCCCAACTTTTTTTTCTTATTGCATTCTGAATCTGCCCTTGTCAGGGTTTTNGCTGGAGAATGTTTGGAGGTGGGAGGGAAGGGGTTGGTTTGGGGTTTTTTTGTGGAGTTCTCAGCAACAAGAAAGGGACCTGAGATGTCACATCACCAAAAGCAGCTCCTGTTTTCCAGTGTGTCCCACCAGGCATCTACACCATCGTTGTCACACGTTCATGTTATTCCTTCCCAACTTTTTTTT
>VYZR01005550.1:0-19180 GCA_013400675.1 Oxylabes madagascariensis
CAGCCAATGGGGAAAAAGAGAGGAAATTGGGATAAAAAAGGGGCTGAGTCCTCCAAAAATTTGAGAGACCCCAGGGGAAATGCCCCATGGCCTCTCCCTTTATTCGAATAAAGCAAAAGGACTCCTCTATCTCCTTTTTGGACATAAACCTCCGGCGTTTGTGGATTCATTTTCCTGACAGGTTTGTTTGATGTTTGGTGTAAAACAAGCTTTGGATTTCCAGCCTGGGACAGGGTGACATCCACCTTTCCTCTTTCCAAAGGTGATGCTGGGGCAAGGGATGGAGTGTGTCCAAGGCTTGTGGGCAAGGAGGCTGCTGTTCAGGATCGTGTAGTCACAGCATTGTAGGAATATCACGGAATATCCTTTGTTGGAACAGCCCCATGGAGCGAGCGTTGGGTGTCGGAGCATTTTTGAGGTTGTGAACAAATCCCAGTCCGCCACCTCCATCTGCTCCAAAACCGCAATTCCTGTGCCAAGGTTTGCTTTCAGAGCTCACCTGGGCTGGCTCATCTTCGGTCGCCTCACGGCCTTCCCACAGAAAACTGGGGAAAATTATTCTTAATAACATTGTAGCTTAAAGACATTAAATGAAGGGAAGCGTCAGCAACTCTTGCGGGTGTATTTGTGATCAAACTCCTTCAGGCTGTGACATGCTGGGAGTATTTAGCGTTACTAATTCACCGGAACAGGTTAATTTCAGTCTTTAACGCACTTTGCCCACTTTTAACTTTATAAAACATTTAAATCCCTCACTGTTCAACCAACCCTGCTCCGTGAGGGCTCTGAGGGGATGCTTTGGTCCCTCATACCCGCACTCCGCTTCTTGCCGCTCCCAGAGTGAACGCTGGCCTTTGGACACAGGTTTCTTTGCAGGTGTATCTTGTCGGGTCGGTAATTTTTTTTAAGCTTTTACTGATTTTTTAACCACCTGGCCGAAGGTTTGTGTGGGAATCTCTGCCGCCGACAAAAATCCTACAACTCCCAGAAGGCTCCGCGGCGCCGCGCCCCACCTTGATGCCGCGCGCCCCGCCCTCCTCGCTTTCTATTGGCTGACAGCCCGCCCTGCTCGCCTGTGATTGGCTGCGGCGCGCCAGCACGCGTGGCTGCGCCGTGTTTGAGGGGGCGCAAGATGGCGGCGGGCGATGCCGTTGGGAGGTACCGCGGCACGGTGGGCAGGAGCAAGGACCCCTCGGGGCTGCTCATCTCGGTTATCAGGTAGGGACGGCCCCGCTCCGCATCCTCCGGGCCCCTGAGGGTGACCCAGGGCCGGGTGAGGGCTCTGCTGTGCTGGGGAGGCCTGCCCGGCTCGGGCCTCCGGGGTGTGGGGTCCCTCCGGGGCGCTGGGTGACCCTAAGCTTGGGTCTCTGCTGGCTCCGGAGCGCTGGGGAGGCTGCAGTGCTGGAGAAAACCTTGTCCTGAGGGCTGTCCCTTGTCCCACCGCCCTGCCCGCCTCACTTCCTCCTGTTCCCAGCGCTTTGCTTCGTCCTGGGGTCAGAGTGACCGGGACAGGCTGGATTGAGGGGCCGAGACTCAACAAGGCCGAGTGCCGTGTGCGATGTTTTGGCCGCAATAACCCCGTGCGCTGCTCCAGGCTGGGGCAGAGGGGCAGAACAGGACCTGGGGGTGCTGCTGGGCAGCGCCTGAACACGAGCCCAGGTGGGCAAGAAGGACAGTGGCACCTGGTGTGTGTCAAAAACAGCGTGGCCACAGGAGTGGGGAAAGTTCTGTTCCCCTCGACTGGGAACTGATGAGGCTGCAGGTTCTGTGTCCAGTTCTCAAGTCAGGAATGACCTGGAGGGGGTCCAGGGAATGGAGCTGGGGAAGGGGCTGGAGCCCCAGGAGAGGCTGAGGGAGCTGGGGAAGGGGCTCAGCCTGGAGAAAAGGAGGCTCAGGGGGGACCTTGTGGCTCTGCACAACTCCCTGCCAGGAGGGGACAGCCGGGGGGGATTTGGGATCTAATCCCAGGGAACAGGGACAGGAGGAGAGGGAACGGCCTCAGGGTGGGTATTAGGAGGAATTCCTACACAAAAAGGGTCTTCAAACACTGTAGGTAGGGACTCCATCACTCCAGGGGCAGTGGTGGAGTCCTCATCCCTGGAGGTGTTGAAGAAAAGACTGGACATGGCACTCAGCGCTCTGGTTTGGGTGACAAGCTGGAGATCTGTCACAGGTTGGACTCAGTGGTCTTGGAGATCTTTCCCACACTCACTGAGGCTGTGAGTAAACCCTGCAGAGACAGAACCAGCTTAATGCCGTGCAGGAAGGCCAAGGCTCTGTCATGTTCTTGCTGTGGAGTCCATCAGTGACCCCCGCCCTCAAACACAGCAGCACCGAGCGCGATTCATCTGGCTGGGGTCCAGTGGGCAGGCGCCATCCTGTGTGGGAATGCCAGAGAGGGCAAAGTGCTGCTGCTTCCAAGTCTGTCTTGTTGGGATTGAGAGGAATGGCAAGATTTGTCTTTACAAACAAGCGGTGAGTCTGCTGGTAGATAAAACTAGCACTGAAGGGTAAGAGAAACCATGGGAAGGACTCTACTGATTGATGGATGGAAAAGAAGATATTTGCCTTTACAAACAAACCATAGGTTTGCTGATAAATGACACTGAAAGATGAAGAAACAATGGAGAAAACCCATAAATCCCATAAGAATTAAAAATTATACTTTTTAAATTAATTTATTTAATTTAATATTAATTAATTAATTAATTAAATTAAATTAATTTATACCTTAAAAGGGGAATCTTAGGTCTTAGGCATTCCGGGAAGTCTGCACCTCTCAAGTACCTCGGCCAATGGGGAAAGAGAGAGGGAAATGCGGCCGGGAAATTGGGATAAAAAGGGGGCTGTGTCCTCCAAAAATTTGAGAGACCCCAGGGGAAATGCCCCATGGCCTCTCCCTTTATTCGAATAAAGCAAAAGGACTCCTCTGTCTCCTTTTGGGACATAAACCTCTGGCGTTTGTGGATTAATTTTCCTAACAGGGTTGAAAAACAAGAGTTGTGTCCAGTTGTGTTTAGACCTTGATTTTTGTCTGCCCGTATTCCTGAACGTGGCTCTGCTGAAATTCTGAGAGACTTGGATGTGAATTCACTGTTTCCTCCCCCAGTACTTTCTTTAACTGCTTGTAAATCTTCTCTGTGCTGCTTAAAACCGGTGGATTGGCAGCTGCTTGCCCACACTGAAGGTTTTAAACGTTCTCCCATGTTTTGGACGTTCTTCCATCGTGGATGTGGGCAGCTGCAGTCACACCAGCAGGATCCTGTCAGTTGTAATGAGCTCCCAAACTTTGGATCCTGCTCCAATGTCTTGGAGAGAAACTGTAGTCAGTCTGTTACTTTGGAGAAGTTATTGTGGTACTGCATTTAAGACATGTTATGATTTAAATATCCTCTGTGAATGATAATGTTTAGGAAAAAATTCCATTCTTTTTCAGCACTGCTCTTTAAAATCTTGCAAAACTTGAGAGAGATGTTGGTTCTATAAAAAAAAAGGCAACTGGTGCCACTGTCTGTGGAGGAATAATAAACATGCACTGGTTGTGCAGCATTTCCTGTTGTAATCATCTTTTTTCCGTGTTTCCTGTAATTTCCAAGAGTATTTTAAGGTCTTCCTTTTGTACCTCTATTTTAATAAATCCGGGCTTATTAAATTTATTTGAAAACAGAAGAGTGAGCTCATGGTGCTCTGTTCTCCAAATAAAAAGAAATGTTTGTCTCATAATCTTTTAGCTTCCAGGCACTGATACCTTGGCTGGTTTAGGCCCAGTGTTTAGACACAACATTGAGTTACTGACTTGATGAAATTAAAGTTATTCAATAGAACAGCCTGATAACTAAACTTCCAGAATTTAATTAGAACTTGGTTTGGATGTAGAGATTCTCTGCAGAGCTTGACGTGTCAGCTTGAGCCAGACCATGAAAACCTGAGGGTAGAACTGATTGCAGAGGAAGGCAAAAGCGTTGTGGTAAAAATATTGATGTTTCTTAGGCTTAGCCAAGTGCAGAAAGCAAATGGTGTGAAAAGGAATTGAAATCTCTTTTCTCCATACGTTGTTTTTGTGTTGGAGCTCAGGTGAGGATGAACTTTGGTGAATTTTTTAGTGGTTTGTATGGTCATAAAATACCACTGCAGACAAATTTAAACCTGCGTGGTTTAAATGTAATTTTAGCTTCGGAAAAATATTACAAATCTTACCAGCAAGCTGTTGGTTTGAAATGTGACTGAGTTTCCTTTTGTTGATGGCTTTATTTCCAAAACATTTATGCATAACAGAGGCTTCTGCCTCTCCTTGTGGTTTTACACTTGCGTGTCTCTGTTTATTTAGGCTGTTTATTTCTCCCTTGTTGCTGTGTGAAAGGTCCATAAAAGGAACGGTGGATGAAAACCAGCAAAACTTTGACTGCATTTTTCTGCTGTAAACAAACCAAAACCAGAGGAGCTTCTTCAAGTTTTGATGTTTTACTTGGTTAGAGCAAAGACAGGGATGTTTTCCAAAAATCGAACATTGTTTAGGTCTGCAAAATCTCTTCTTCTTGTCTGTGAAATGCTTTGAAGTGTGAAGCTGAAAGGCCCTCTGTAAATAGAAATTATTTTATTAATGAAGGGATAATTTGTTATTTACTCGAGCTCAGCAGCTCTCACCCACAAGAGACTGAATAATTCACTTCTCTGTGATCCCAGATTTAGGGATTCTTGTCCTTTTGTGACTGAACTTCCCAGGAGAAAGTGTCTCACTTCCAGGGAGAGTGTTTGGGACAAGATCCATGACAAAGTTTAACTTGCACAGCAGCGCTGAAATCCAGTCAGAAACAGAATTTTATGGGGTCTGGGGCTCTGCTTTGGGATTTTTAAATGATCCCTGCTCTCTGTGGTGCTGCTTTTCAGCAGCTCTGAGTACAGAAAGCTCTGAGATGAAGGAAAACCCAACAGGAAAGCGTGTCCCACTCGTGATTCCTTTCTGGCCCTGTCAAGTGTCACCGCTTCCTGCTGTGTCAGGGAACACATTTGTTCTTCGGGAGTTGTTTCCTGTAGGAGCATCCATGCACTCATGGAATTGACCTTGGTTTTCTGGTTGTTGCCAAGAATAAGACTAAAGGCAGCCTCAAGGATGGATCCATTTGGGAGAATATTCCATGAGCACTGTCAGGAGTGAGGGATGTGCAGCTGTCCCAGGACTGATCCATCCCAAAAGAGCCTGGAGCTCCCAGGGAATTCCCAAATTTAGGAAGGTGTAGTTCCACCCCCAGCAGTGCTGGGGTCACCCTGAGTTCCTGGCCAGTTCCCCTCTTGTTTCTCCCAAAGGAGAAATAAAGGGATTGTCCACAACAAGAAATCTTTTGGAAGTAAAGAGTTACTGGGAAGCTTCATGAAAGTTTGCCAAGTCTGCCCTTAAATCCCCACTTTTGCTGCAGCTCCAGGGAGCTTTCCTTCTTTTCCCTGTGCCTTTACAGCTATTGGGAGTCTCTTCAATTTGTTCTTGTCTTCAAAGTGCTGAGAAGAAATGAGCATTATTTGCTATAAGAAAACAGCTCCTGGGGTTGTGACTTCCAGAGTGGATATTGGACAGCAGGGCTTTACAGCTTCTATCCTTGTGCTCATTCCTCAGCACACCCACCTCCAAAACCTGCTCATTCCTTCCTGGATGAGAAAGATCCCTCAAGTTCCTGAAATAAAAGGTACTTTGTAAGGTCAGGATGCTGTCACAGGCTTTTGTTGGAGAAATTTCCTGCTGATCCAGGGGCTTTGGCAATGTCTTTTTAAAAACCACGCAGATAAGGGAGCAAATTTGGCTCACCTGCTGGAGGACAATTTGGGAATATTTTCTTTTATCACTCAGAGGACAAACAAGTGTTTGTGTATTGATTTTTCTTAACCTTTTGTTTTGTTGGTAGCTGGTTGAAGCAGCTTCTGTATTCTGAGACAAGCAACCTGGCATTTAGCAAATGCTTTTTTTTTTTTAAAGGGAGATCTTGTCAGATTTTTAATTGGTGAATGTGTCTGCCTTTTATTTATTCCTGGATGTTTTTCTTCCCAGTTAAAGGTTGCTATTTTTTAAAGCTGGCCTTTAATAGCTCCTTTAATTGGGGGAAAACAAACTTTAGCAGTGGCTCCATAAGACCTCGGTGAAATCTTTGTGCTGAGTTTTCACAGAAGCAAACTCACCCAACAGATCCCTGCAGAAGTTGAGATTGCCGGCAAAACACCTTTATTTTTCACATTCTTCTTTTTCTTTAATGCTTGTGGCCATTATTTTCATTGTAAGTGAACTTGCTGAATGGATTTTTGCTGATGACCTGGCATTTGGTCTTTTTTTTGTGTCTAAAACAGTAGAGCTGAGGTGCCAGTTTGTGATGGAGAGCGGGGAACGGGGATGTGGAGCTGTTGCCCTCGTCATTGCATTTGAGAAATAGCTGCTACAAGGAATAAACTGGAGTTATTCTGATCTGTAATGGTCTCTTAAAACCACTTTTATTGCAAATGGTGTTTTCCAGTGTTATAAAGGTAGCAGTTCTTCTACGAGAAAAGTACTTCAGAAATTTGCTGAAAATAAATTGTATATGGCAGAACGTGGTAGTAAACTATAAATTTCCTTGAAATGATCTCCAGGCACTTGTATAAAATGTTTAGGTATTTGGCAAGTGTTGGTTTGTAGCTTGATACAGAACCTTGGTTGCATTTAAAAATGGGTAAAGGAGCACATGTGAATACAAAACCACATAGAAAAGGACAAGAGGTGTGACTGTGCCAAGTTAAAAGCTCAAAGTACTTTATTTTTCAGCTCTTATTTTAGCTTGAGCCAGAGTTGAACCTACCCTGGCAAAACTAGGAAGTGGAAATGTTGGATTTTGTTAGGAAATGATTGAGCTTTTAACTCTTTCAGAGGTGTTGCCTTCAACAGCTCTTGGTTCTGATGCAGTTTTGAAACCTTCAGGTGAATGATGAAATTCCCCAAGGCTCCTGCTGGTTCCTGCAGGGCTGCAGGTGGGACAGCAAGGATGGGTTCATGGTGCAATATGGGCAGTGTCTCCCAAAATATTCTTTATGCTTTAATTATCCAGGTGACAGGTCTGAGTAGCAGATTGGAGATACTGATCCTTAGGGCTTTGACTTTCTCCTGGAAATGTGGGAATACGTGGAATGGTTGATTTAATTTCTGGATCTAAAATTAATTGCCACAAGAAGAGTTGGTCCCTGTACATGGAGACAGTCCTGGACAGGGTCTCACCCTGTGGAGTGGGAGCTGAGTCCCTCTGCTTGTTCCTGGAGGTGCAACTGGCGTCTCCTGGGGCTCTCTGCCCTATTTCTACATGGAAAATGTGCAGCTGCCTGGGGTTTTCCTGTGTGCGGGATTAAAACCCTTCCTGGGCTGCTCTTGGAGCCATCTGAAGGAGGGGAATCCCGTTGAAGCCACTGCAGTCCAGTCTTTGTTTCACAAACCTCCCCTGGCATCATTTGTATTGGTGTGAGGAAATTTGATTAAAGGTTGGTTAATTTAGCAAAATAAAGAATTCCCTGCTGCTATTTTTTTAGATGGCTGGAGGCTGCTCAGCCTTTTTGCTGCATCTCTCCTGTACCCATCTGCAAGTCCTCAATGATAAAAAGATCAGCAGCTTCTGTTGAAAACGCTCTAACCAACTGTGTAAATAGCATGAAAGATTAATGGAATGTAAGTAGAGGAGGAAAATGTTTTAAAATGCTCTGTTTGCTCTGGGTGCTTAACAGGATTGTGAACAGACTTGGTGCTGCTGTTCTTGTAGGGAGTGATTTCTTTGCACAAGGGAGGGAGTTCTCTGCAGGCTGAGTTCTCTCCACCCTTGGTGAGGGTGGAGCGTGCTGGCCTCAGGATTTCACTTCTTTTTTAATTTATTTTTTAGCATTGTTCAATCAGTTCTCAATACACCTCATTTCCCATGCCCATTGACTTGGATACTGCAGGTTTTTGCTGCCTGCTTCCCAGCACCTCGTGGTCTTCTGTGAAGAAATCTCTTCCCTGAATGCTTTAATTCATTCCCTCAAATCCAGAATTTCACAGGAACAATCCATTAACCTGTGAAAATAATGAGAAAACATTCAACGCCTTGCTGCCAAGTTAAATTGTTAAATACCTTTTGGAGTTTTATTTTTTTTTCCCCTTCTGTCTGGCTTTGTTTTATAAGGACCCAACTTTTCCAGTGGTTTCCATGAACCTCTGGAGAGATTTCCAAACATGAATTATCAGATTACACACTTCGAGGTTAAATAGTGCTGGAAGCTGTAGATCACCCCATCAGGGACTTGTCTTTAAGACAACAGTTTTCAATTATAAAATTCAAATAAGTCCATTTAGTTTAATGAACCTGTGGAAATTTGTAGCTCAGTGGAGACACAGTGGGTTGAAGTAGAGTTGTTCTTGTCCCAAGGAGCTTTATAAAACATTTTCGATGTGATCTCTTGAAATGGAGCTGCCTGTGATGTCTCGTGGGCTGGAAGAGCAGTCAGGAGGAAGAATTTTTGCTGAACTGCTCTGGACAGGCTCTTTTTCCCCAGAGAGGATGTTTTTACACCCATAAAAATAAAGTTGGAAGCAGGGGGGAAATACGAATCAATTTCAGAAAGGAGCAGATTTTATTGTTTCCTCACACATTTTATTTTGAATAACTCAGGGATTTCAATCCTGGCGAGGTAAACGTGTTCAAAATGTGCCTTTGATCTCAGGTGTTGCCTGACATTTCCACTGCGAGGCCCAGCCCTTGAAACGATCAGAGCCATGTGGGATGTTGTGTTTGCAGCTTTGAGGGGGGCGTAAGGTAAAAAATGAGTGCATTTGTCACGGCTTATTGCTCGCAGAGCACTGAAATGCATCTTCCACACCTCTGGGAAGTCAACACTCGATCCTCCCAACAACTTGCACTTCAAACTCCCTCGCTGCTGCAGTTCCTGGCATCGTTTTCTGCTCGACAGTGCCTGAGCAGCTCTCAGCTCAGGGCAGCGAGTGCTGGGCAGCGAGATGTGGGGGTGACTCCTCTCATGTCTGGGCAGTGAGATGTGGGGGTGACTCCTCATCTCTGAGCAGGGCTGTGGGGGTGACTCCTCTCATCTCTGAGCAGAGATGTGGGGGTGACTCCTCTCATCCCGGTTATTTTGTTCCTCTCCCTCACCTTCTGACTTCTCCTCTCTCCCTGGTGTCAGCGTTCCTGCCTGGTGCTTGAATTGTGAAATAAGAGATCCTTGGGCTCGGTGCTGCTGTCCCTCCTGTGCCTGTGCTTGGCTTTGCTGTCAGAGCACCACAAAAACCATCACAAGGGTTCAAACCCAAAGGAGAAAGCAAAGGCTGGGATTGCTGTGTGGCCATCAGCAAGAGTGGCCTGATGAGAATACTGCATTCTCATAATTGCTTTTCACTCTGCTTTTTTTTCCTCTTCCTTTTCAATACTGAAGATTCCTTGGCACATTGCAGCTGTTTCCTGCAGAGAGGAGACTGAGCTTTCTAGACATCCACGATGCTCTGCTGAAATTATTATTTGTTGCTTCTAGCAACTGCTTTCTTTGTTTAACTCCACAAATCCTTTGTTGTTCACAATTGTCTTTTAGCTCAGGCTGTACTTTTATTTTCTTTACCTTGTTGTACTCTGGTTTGTGTTTTGGGCCCTTGGTGTGGTGTAACATGGAGAATAACAAGACAAAATAATCCCTTTAATTTTCTTTCCTGAGGGGTGATTTTGATAGTTTTAATGCTGCACTGTTTATTTTGGACTGGTGCAAGTATGTATGATAATTATGTGATGCATATAGTGTGAATTCCCCTGTGCTGGGCGCTGCTGGTCCATCTCAAATCCTGAGGGCAATTTTGGTTGATAAGAAGAACATTGAGGGGCTGGAGCAGGTCCAGAAGGGAATTGGGAAGGGTTTGGAGCCTCTGGAAAAGCTGAGGGAGCTGGGAAGGGGCTCAGCCTGGAGAACAGGAGGCTCAGGGGGGACCTTGTGGCCCTGCACAACTCCCTGACAGGAGGGGACAGCCGGGGGGGATTTGGGATCTAATCCCAGGGAACAGGGACAGGAGGAGAGGGAACGGCCTCAGGCTGGGCCAGGGGAGGTTTAGGTTGGATATCAGGAAAGATTTCTTTCCTGGAAGGGTTGTCCAGCCCTGGCACAGCTGCCCAGGGAGGTTTGGAGTCCCCATCCCTGGAAGTGTTCAAAAAAAAGTAGAAGTGGCACTTTGTGATATGGTTTAGTGGGCATTCAATTGAAGGCTGGAGTTCATGATCTTGGTCTAGCCTTACTAATTCTGGTTCTAGGACTTTGCCGAGCCAAGGGTGGTTGCAGAGGCAGGAAGAGAATCCAGAATTGCTGAGTGTCCGATGACACCAGACTAACAGGGAGCCTCCCATTTATTCCATGTGTAAAGTGAGTGCAAACACAAACACAGCCTGTAGCCAGGCATGTTAAAATATAAAAATGTAAAAATATATAATGTGTTTTAGATTTTGATAACAGGAAAAATTCCTTCTGTGAAGGGCTGTCCAGGGCAGTGGAGTCCCCATTCCTGGAGGGATTAGAAAACTCTGTGGCTGTGACTCTTGGGAATGTGGGTCAGTGGTGGCCTTGGCAGTGCTGGAGGAAGAGTTTGATGAATTTATGGGTCTTTTCCCGCCTTAATGTGATAAATCGTGGAACATATTCAGCATTTTACAATACTTCTGTGTGGTATCTCCCCAGCATTTGTTACCTGCAGATTCCTGACAAGATAATTCTCCTTTAACTCTCACCCAAAACACAAAACAATGAAAACCTCACCCAGTTTCTTTGGGAGGATCTTGTGCATCCCAGAAATTCTGGATTTTGCCTAGGGCTGCTGCTTTCGACAGATTTTTGGTGTTTTTGCTGGAGGAACAGCAAAAACCTCAGTGAGTCCTGCCTTGGCCACACACGAAATGCAGCTGGAGCTTTGAGCAGGACGAGCTTTGAGCAGTTGGTACCACAAACTGTGTTTGGAGCTTCAAAGGTGTTCTCAAGTGAGGAACTGGGAGCCTCAACAAGGTGTGTGCTACAGCCCAGAGCCCTTGGAACAGGGGGTGGGAAGTTTTCTGTGGATTCATGTGAAAATTGGAGCTTTGTTTGATTCCCCCCCAGTGATTCAGCACTCAGTTCAATTGCACTTCACTAAAACGTTCTTTTTTTCCTGATCAGATGAGAAATATTTAAATTTGATCAGCTTGTTTTGGGTTTTTTGATAGTATTTCCCACTGTCTTTAATGAGTATTTTCATTTGAATGAGCGACGCTGAGTGAAGAAAAGTGAATTGCACGCTCAAAGAAACCTGATTCAGAAGGAAAAGAGGATTATTCCTGGATTTCCAGGCTGCACCTGTGCATCCTGTAATACTCTCTTCTGCCTTTAACCACAAATATTTACATAAGTCTGCTCTGATGTTGGGGAGCAGAAGAAAAAAGGCTTTTAGAAGGACACAAAGATGCTGAACACCCACAGTGGTGGTCAAAAACAGCAGGATCTTCAACCCTCCTTTCCTGTAAGAATTATCTGGTGCTAACTGAGCATTAATTTCCTAAAAGTTGTATTTGCATTATCTGTTCCTTCAGTTTCGCTTCGTGAAAAGAATCCACAGAAGCATTATGCCCACATACTGTTCCTGCAATGTTCTTCCTGTGAAACAAATTTTCTAGTCAAGAAATTGATAATTAAGCCTCAGTTTGCCATCCATAGCTTAGCAGTAATCACACTTAACAGGGCTGGCCCTAGGGCAGGTAAAATAGGCAGGGAGTTATCCACCCAGCCTGGCTGGAGGCATCAGAAAAAGCAAATTTACGGAAATGAAACATGTATTATTCATTAACGTTAACAGTTTTCTCTTAAAAATTGACACAATCTAATTTTCTTGGTGTTTTATTGGGCAGGTAGGGAGCTGACAGCGGGCTGGCAAAAGGAATTGCTCGTCTGCACTAGAAAACAAAGAAAAAATATAACAGAAACTGTGGGGAAAAAATGAGTCCTCAGTGCAAACAGAAATTCTTGCTGAATCTCAAATCTGATTCCTCTTCGAGGTGTAGTTGTGAGGTTGGTGTCTGTAAATGGATCATCTTAAAGGGTTGTAGCTGAATTTTTTGCCACAGTGCAAGACATAAGGGGGTGGGGGGCAGCAAAATGCAGGATTTGGTGGGAAAAATCCTCCTGTGAAGGGAATGAAGTGACAAGGGGTGAGATGAAGTAGGGGGGGTGTGGATGGCATTGCAAATTCAGGTTCACAACACCAAGTTTGTACGTGCTCCAAAGGTATTCAGCACCTTCCCGACCTAAATGGGGATGGATCGTGGGCATTTGGAGCTTGAAAATTCATGGATTTGTCTCTACCTGAGCTATTTTTGCTGTTGGCTCTTGTAGAATAAAAGAGAGGGGAAAATAGGACAAAGGGGAATGGCTTTAAGGTGGAGGAGGTTGGAGTTAGGTGAGGTTTAAAGAAGAAATTCCTGGCTGGGAGGATGAGGAGGGGCTGGAATAGAATTCCCAGAGAAGCTGTGGCTGCCCCCGGATCCCTGGAAGTGTTCAAGGCCAGGGCTTGGAGCACCCTGGGATGGTAGAAGGTGTCCCTGCCATGGCAGGGGTGGCACTGGATGGGCTTTAAGGTCCCTTCCCACCCAAACCATTCCATGAAAATTGAGCTGCTTCTGCAGCTTCAGTCTGAGGTACATCCACAGCAGGCTCTGTGCTAAAACTGAATCTTCCCCATCAAACAGGAAACAGACCTGAAAACAGAGGTGGAGGAGACTCCAGATTTGTTTAGAAGCGCATTTTTTCCCCACATTTGGTGTGGACTTCTATGTCAACAAAATACTCCATCCCCTGCATGTGGGCCTGATATTTCTAAGTTTGAAAGATTTTAGCCTGCTGGCAGCTGCTGGTCTTTTCCCAAGGGAAAAATCTCTCAAGAGAACTTCTTCTCAAAACAATCTGGCAAAACAACAATCCTTTCTCATAACAATCTCTCCAGGTGGTGTTTTTGCCTTTCTAGTTCTGTTTCTCTAGTTTAACCAATGGGATTAGAGAGGTGTCGTTCCTGTTCACCAATGATGTTAAGTCTATCAGAACACCTTATAAAAGGCAGTAAGAATTAGACAATAAAAGTTCTCTTTGCCTTCTGAAACATTTGGAGTCTTTCATCTTTTTCTCGTGTCCAACAGCAACCCCTGCAAGCTTTGTTTTGGCACCACAGCTGAGCTCTTTGGCCCTGTGGCTGCTTGTAGGATCTGCCATGGTGCCAGGAAAAGCATTTCCCGTGGTTATTTTCTGTTTGTGCTGAGCTTCTCGGTCTGGGGACTGAGCAGACAAATCTGTGTGCATTTCATCCACCTCAAAGCTCTTCTTGTAGGAGTTTGGTGCAGATCAGCTGCCCACCTTTGTGGGAACAGGAGAGATAACACAGAATATTGAATAACCACACATGATGGGTGTTCTCTGGTGGGATCCTCGATGTTAAATCCTGGTGTGAGGCTGATGTCGTTGTAGAACACAAGAAAAAGATGAGACTCCATATATTTTAGAAGGCAAAGAGCATAGAAAGAAGGCTTTATTGTCTAATTCTTACTGCTTTTTATAAGGTGNATAGAAAGAAGGCTTTATTGTCTAATTCTTACTGCTTTTTATAAGGTGTTCTGATAAAGACTTAACATCATTAGTGAATAAGAAGGACACCTCTCTAATCCCATTGCTTAAACTAGAAAAACAGCTAAAATGTTACCTTTTGATAACTAGAAAAGCAAAACACCACCTAGAAAAAGATTGTTTTGAGAAAGGATAGTTGTTTGCAAGATTGTTTTGAGAAGAAGCTTTCTTAAGAAATTTTCCCTTAAGAAAAAGGTTAGCAGCTGCCAGCAGGCTAAAATCTCTCAGACCCAGGAATACCAAGCCCACAGGCTGGGATGCTTTTGAAGCTGGAAAATAGGATTTTTTGCAGAGGGAGGTGAGTGGTTTCATAGTTCTGCAGCAGATCATCCCTGTAGCATTGCTGTTCTCCTGGAGTTACCTGTTGTGCCACACGAGGAGTGGTACAATGGTGTTTGTTTTCTGCTGCTGCTGCCTAGCTCAGTAAGCACCGTGTTCTCTCAGCTGCCAACAATTACAGAAGTGTATTAGCTTGTGAAGAAATGATAACTTATTTTCTGTCCTTTTACAGCATCTGCCTGTTGTCCTCTTGTGTTGTTTGAATGCTGAAGAGTTTAATTTTTCTTCCTTTCCTCCCCAAATTAATGCATCGCAGTGTGGGAGTAATTTTAGCCAGAAGATGAGACTGGGTGGTAGCAGTTCATTGGGCACATGCACCTCTGGGCCAGATCTATGGAAAGCATTGATTTGTCAAAGCACAAAGAGAAATCCAACACTGGCTGTGGTGTGAAATAACTTCTACAGAGTGCATGGAGTGTGCTGCTCTTGGATGTTGCTGGGATCAGATAAATTACGTTGGTTTGTAGAGAAAAATGTCTTTTATCCCTGCAGAATGTGTGGCATTTTTGAAGCTCTGTCTGTATTTCTGTGGTAAATAAACACACACCACAATTTTATACATTATAAAAACGAGGCATGGTGTGACTTCAAGTCACACAAGAGCTGGGATTGAAAAGGACCTTAAAACTCATCCAGTTCCATGGGCAGGGAAACTTTCCACTGTCCCAGGGTGCTCCAAGCTCCAGTGTTCCTGGACATTCCAGGGATCCAGGGGCAGCCACAGCTGCTCTGGCAATTCCAGCCCAGCCAGGAATTCCTGCCCAAGCTCCCATCCATCGCTGCCCTCTGGCACTGGGAAGCCATTCCCTGTGTCCTGTCCCTCCAGGCCTTGTCCCCAGTCCCTCTGCAGCTCTCCTGGAGCCCCTTCAGGCCCTGGAATGTTCTGGAAGCTCTCCCTGGAGCCTTCTCCTCTCCAGGTGAGCACCCCCAGCTCTCCCAGCCTCTCTTCTCAAAATTGAGCATTTTACTGAGAGAACTATTTCTTTTTGCTCCTCAGAGGAAAATTCTGAGACTCTGAAATCTGTGGGGGGAAAAAATAAGCTTTAATACCACAAGGGGGTTTTCAGCTGCTTCTAATACTTAGTTGAGCATTTCTAATAAGTATCTAAATCAAAAATTTTGCCTTCACTAAAAAGCAAATTACCCTTTAGCTTTTGATGGCCGCAGTCTGTGCAGCTGCTTTAAGAGGACAGGTGAGAGTAAATTCAGATTTCTGGGTTGTGGCACTTTGTCAGTTCACCTGAGGTGCTGAGGCAGGAAGAACTTGGGGTTCATTTGGTTTTTAGGGAGGTGCAGAAGTGGTAGAGCTGGCAGTTTTGTATATAAATATAAAAAAATGTGCATATTTTTCCCTGTGTATTTACCTTTGGGAATGAGCTGTTCCTGACTTTGATGGGAGCTGTTGGAGGAAGCAGGTGAAGGCTTTGAGCGTTCACACAATGAAAAAGCTTCAGGACTCCTGAAAAAGTCTTTCCATCTCCTCCCTCTGCTCCTTGGGTTGGATGCTGGAAATAGGAGATGAAAAATGCTTGTGACCTACAGATCAACTTCTACTAAAATGAATAGTCCCAAAGGACTTTTTTTATTAATCTAATTCCAGTGTAAATTCAGTGACCTCAGGGAAATAACAAGGTTCATTTATTTTCTCCGGAGAAAAGTGCTGCACATGCCATGATAAAAACATTTCAGGATTGTGTCTGATCATCTCCTCTATCCTGTCTTCCATCTGTGGGAGTGACTCCAGTGAATTAAGCATTTTGCATTCATGTAATCTGTATTTTTAACTATGTAAAATCAGAAGTCAATGAGATTTGGCTCAATGAATTTCTGTTTCACTGTAGCATAAAAATGTCTCTCAGCAGACTCCCAGCCAGTTGGAATTACTGTAATCCTGGTGAGCTCTTGCTAATGAGACAGGCATCTGCAGCCATCCAGCTGCCAAGTACAAATTCCAGGTGTCTTACAGAGGAGGAGGATTCTCATTGGGAAAAAATCAAAATGAGAAAAAAAAAACCAAAAAGCCAAGTGAACTGCTCAGGAATCCCTCCTGGAAACCCCCACCGAGTTCATCATCTGCTACTCGGAATCTAAACAGTTTTTCGTTCTGTTTGTCCTCTGGAATATTTTTCAGGGAGTTCTGAAATGCTGATGTGTATTTCTCATCTTTTCGTAATCCTCTTCTGTTTTGTGATTCCCCCTTCAAAGTTCTTCCTGCAAAGTTCCTTTCCCAAACAATTTGGATCCTTTCTGTTTGACAAACAATGTGTTGACTTTTCTTCTTCCTTGCAACACATTTTAATAGGACTAAAATAAGCAGAGATGCCCTTGGCTTACTTTTCTGCAGCGTTAGCAGGAGCATGTATAATCTCAAGAATATTAAGTATTCCTTGCTTTTTTTTTTTTTTTTTTTTTTTTTTTTTTTTGGTACAGAGCAAGAAAAAAAAATGGCTCCTATACCATGAGACTTAGATGGGAAATTCAAGTGTGCAATGTTTCAAATTTCAAACGATTAATCCAGACTCATTATCACTGGAAATAACTGGATCCTAAACCCAAAACCTTACATTTCTAAAACTTACAGGGGGTTTTCAGTAAAATGAAAGGAAAGGGAAAAAAAAATATCTGTTGCTTTTTTATGGAAAAACTGGAAATAACTGGATCCTAAACCCAAATAACTGGAAATAACTGGATCCTAAACCCAAAATCTTACATTTCTAGAACTTACTGGGGGTTTTTGAGTAAAATGAAAGGAAAGAAAAAAAATCTCTGTTGCTTTCTTTTCCATTTGGGTTCTGAGTTAAACTCTTACCCTGTCTGTAAGGAAATTATCTACAGGAGTTTAAGGCAAATTCAAGTGAGTGGAGGGCTAAGAAAAAAACCTGTTGGAGAAAATTTGTTGTTGTGCGGAATTTTTAATCCTTTTTGGTGTAGGATGTGGTGCTTGGGAACATTATTTAGTGGTGGCCTTGGCAGTGCTGGGTTAATGGTTGGACTCCATGATCTTAGAGGTCTTTTCCAAACTCAATTATTCTCTTTTGAACCAGAACAGATTAAAGGACTGTAAATAAATTTAAGCTATCTGGACAAAATATGTGCGTGGTATTTTTAGTGGTGATTGTTCCCACAGTATTTTCCCAAAGCAGGTAATTAAGAAAAGCAGGATATTCCCAATACAGGTGTTGATTCTGCATCCAACAGAGCCAGCTGGAAATCCTGGAATGTGGCAAGTGACTGAGCCTGAAACTTTTGTTCCTCTTGGTTTAGTTGCCCTTCCAAGGGTGAGAGGAGACCAGAACTGTGCATGGTCATTGCATGATCTCAGCAGGGATAATCTGGTGGGATCTCCAAGGTTTCTGATTTCCAGCTGTCCTGGCTTTGTCCTTCTGTCGCTCTTGGGGTTTCTGAGATCGGGAACTGCTCGGGACCTCTCAGGCTCCACAAACAGCTCTGCTTTGATGGGCAGATGTCAGGTGTTTGTAGCAAAATGGGTTTTTCCTTTTCAATTGAAATGCAAGGACAAAAAGACTGGGCGACACAATATAAATCTGCTTAAATTTGGCTGGGATTTGTTAGGAAGCCGAGTTGGATGGGAATTTGCTGGAGCAGTGGAATCCTCGTGGCATCCTCTGACACGAGCGATGTCGTCTTCGCTTTGGAGAGAGATCTTCAGCTTTTCGTAACCAACTTCTGGCACTGAAGATGGATTCTTTGGCAAATCCAGAATCATGAAATTGATTTTTATTTGATTAAAACCACGAACTTTGCTAGTCTGTGCTCTGGGCCAATTTGGTTCTGCTGCTCCCTTGTCTGTCTCCATGTAGGATTCTCCTGCGATGTGTGCCGCAGGTCAGAGAGGATGGATGTTTTCATTAACTGCCGGGACAGCAATCCTGTGCAGCTCCAAACCCCAACAAAATGTCAGTTCCTGAGGAGAATATTCCTTGTGTCCAGTGTAGCCATGCTGAAGGACATTCTTCCAGCAGAAATAAGCAGTTCTTCACAAAGAAAATGTATCTGCAAGAGCTGTTCACAGAGGATGACTTTCTGCCAGCCTTGCATGTGATTTTTGGTTTAGAGTATGGAATGGTTTGGATTGGAAGGAATTTGAAGATGGTCTATGGGCATGGGAGCCTAAACTAAAATTTCTATTTTCTGGGCCCTGAGCAACCTTGTCTAGTGTTCTTACTTTTCAGATCCTTATTAAAGAACTTTGGCTAAAATATAATTTTAAAAAATCTTTTTGTTTGTGAAAAGCTGATGTAAGACACAACTCAAAAGGTCTGGGTGCAGAATATTAATGTAATAACATGAGAAAGGATTCCTGTTTCTGTAGCTACCATGCAGAATGGAACTTGAAATGCTGCAGTGAATTTTATGCTTTGGAAGAAGCTGCTTTGAGGGGAGACTCATGGGGGGCAGCTTCTTCAACAGGGACAGCTCCAATCTCTGCTCTCTGTTACAGGGACAGTCCTGAGGGACTTTATTTCAGTTATGTGCAGGTCCTTAAAGGTACCTGGGGCTGTGTCGAGGTTGGATATCAGGAGAAGGTTCTTGCTGCTCTTTCTGGGATTTTTATCCTGTCAAAGGGAGAAGGAGAAGATTGCATTGCTTCTTGAACAGAAATTTAGAGTGACATCAAGAAACTTTGGGCTATGTCCAGTTTCACAAAGTTTTCAGCAGTTTTGTTGCAATCTCAAACTTAATTGATTTCAATAAAAAAATACAAAAGAATCTTACTGCATGATGTTAGAGGTTAAAATGATTGAGGGGGGAAATAGGATCATGAGGCCTTTTTTTTGTTGTACTGGTATATGTTTGAAAACTGACTGTTGGAAGACCTGGATAGATTTGTGATGGATTTCTCTGTGAAATCCCTTACCTTTGGCAGGTGAGTTACAGCAACAACAACACTGCACTGATTCCCAAGACTAAAGTTAAGATTTTTTTCCTCATAGCTCTTCATAAATAATAAATCAAGAAATATTTCAGATGTTCCATTGTGCCTGTATTAATGACTGTCTGGCAATGTGATAACCAACAGAGAACTTTCCCTGAAAAGGGGAAAAAAAAGCTCTGAAGGGTTTGAAAACTGGCAGAGCAATAAGCCACAATATTGATGGGTTTTATTTTCTCGCAGTGCATTGATCTCTACTGAGCACCAGCCTGTTGGATTATCCCTTTTTCT
>VYZR01005609.1:295-13965 GCA_013400675.1 Oxylabes madagascariensis
TGCCTGAAAACACTTTTTAATTCCAAGTTTGCTGTGAAATACAGAAAGAGCATTGCCAGAGCCAATTCTCCCATTTTGTAAAAATAAATCTCAATAGGAAATCCACATGGACTTCATTTCCTCCTGGGCCATTTTTCCCCTACTGGGAGCTAAAACAGATTTCTGAAATTCTCCCAGCAGGAAACATTCTGTGATGTCTCTGCTCTAGCACAGCACCATCACATCAGAAACCCCACAGTCCTCATGCCTAATTTTGTTCTACCAAAGTTTATTCATAGAACATCTTATTTTCATCAAGGAAATCCTTGAGAGCAACTCAGCATTGGGAAATTCAGTGTGAGACTATTTCCCTCAATAAACTGGTTTTAATGTCCAAGACAGAGTTGTATTTTAGGCTATTTTTTTTTTTTTCCAACAGTGGCAATGCAATTCTTCATCAGCCTGCACTTTAAACTGGGTCTGTGAAGCGATCTGCAATTAACTGACCTGATGTATGTACCAGGGCTAAATCCATACTGCTCCTCTTTGTGATTCTCTCCCTCCCCACTCACATCCCTGCTTTGTTTTCCTGGCCTAGTTTGGGAAATCTCTGCCATCAAAAAGTTGTTCAGTACCAGCAAAGACAAATTTAGTAGATTGGCAGTGTGTGGAGTGGGAAAGTGATTTTATCATGGGCTTTCCTCTGAGAGGAGTCTTGGCAGCAAATCATTAAGTTATCCAGAAATTTTGAGATACTTCGAGATGTTGGGGTGTGTAATTTATGGACACACAAAATAAGTAGTTATTCCACACTTATTCTTCATTAATAAAGCAAGAAAAAAGAATGAGCAATTGTGCTTTGACTATTTAGCAGGAACATTCTGAGAAATGCAACAATTACTCCAAGCTCAGAGTGCCAAATGTTCGCAGTTTTTCCTGAAATAAGATTTCTATTTTCCTGAGAAAAGCTGAGATTTCAATTAGAAAGCTGAAAAGTTCTAACGAAAAATTTAAATTCTAAGTTCTATTTAAAAATACGTTGGTCTTCCTAGAGAATTTTATCACGGCTTTTGAATCGTGAAGAAAAAAGCTTAGATGGAAAAATATCTGAGCAGCGCCAGTAATGACACAATCTGGCATTAGAAAAATGCCACCCCTGCCAGCCACAGCACCTTGAACCATGATCTTGTTCCTGCTTAGGGAAGAAGTCACTCTGAGAGGTGCAGCAGCAATGGATGCACAAAAAAACAACCAAAAAACCCCAGAAAACCCCACAAAACCACAGAAAGTAAACAATCCCAATTTTTGATGGATAATAAACCTCACAGCAGCACTTGTGCTGATGGGGCACAGGAGGAGATCTCTCTGAAGCCCCTTTTTGCCTTTATCAGGAGGTTTCATAAACAGCTGCTCATTGTTGCCCACCCATCCCATTCCAAAAATAAATTTGTTGCGGTTGCACATTGAAAAATCAGTTTATTGTTTTATTTCTTTATTCAAAAGTTTAAAATAAGATCAAAGTAAGTCAAGGGAATGTCTCCCAGCCACCTCATTGTAGACTTCAGATGATTCTTAATTTTAACTGCACCGTTCATACCTGTACTTGATTGCATGTGAAGTCAAGTAAAATCAAGCTGAGAACACGGAAGCCTGTTGTCCTGTATCACAATAAATGAGTATACACCCGACAGCACTGGCTGAGCAACAGGTTTGAGATCAGAAGGCAGAGACTTTGCTCTGAAGAAATGGGAAAAAAACATAAATAATCCCCCAGGACAAGTCAAGTTTGGGAGTTGTTTTGATTTTAAAAATCTCCACACAACTGTTGCTTCAGATCTCTGAAAACCAGAGCAGGAGGATGTGAAGAGAAGCTCTGATTTCAGCTCCCTCCCAGCAGCTGAGGGTTTAACGAGGAACATTCCCTTGCTCCAACTTGTCCTGGGGCTGAACCTCATTAGCTCGTGGGAGCACAGAGAGGAACAGAGGTGGCTTCAGAAATGGCCCAGAGCTTGTAAGAACCAGAGCAAATCAGCCCAGAGGAGGACGGATGTCACAGCAATCCCTGAGCTCTTGTCCCCTGCCTTTGGGTGGCAGGAGGAGAACAGGGGGTGTGGTGGCACAGCCACAGCTCCACACGGGGTCACGGGCAGGGATTAGCTCATCTTGCAGTGACAGACAGAGCCTGGCCCGTGTTTGCTCCCAAACATCACCTTTCCCAAGGGGGAGAGCACTGACGCCCTGGCAGGAGCTCTCACTTGTCAAATGGAACTTTCTGGCAGCACGTCCCGGGAATGACAAGCAGCTGGAGGGGAGCAGCACAATGACCCATTGAGGAGGGAAAGGGAGAAAGCTTTTTGCCACAAGGCAAGGTTACAGGTCTTTCTGAAGCTGAAGGAAAGGTAATTAGAGGTCCTGGATAATCCATTCCCCTCACGTCACTGCTACAGAAAAAGGACCTCCGCAGCTTTTTCATGGAATTTCACATCCTGCTGGAAACTCCTTTGCTTTAACCACATGGAATTCCAGTGTAGTTCCCCAGTGTGAACATTGTGTGAAATAATTGCAGCACTGGAGAACTTTTGCTGTTCAATGGATTCACAGATTTTTTTGGTATTTCAAGTCCATCTTACTCAATTTAATGTCTTTTGCCACCAGAAAGCTGAACAGTCAGGCCAAACTTGGAGTGTAAGACACTAAGAACTCCTGCCTGTTCTTGTGATATGGAATGAAATATTCCTAATCTGATCATGAGTATTTTGGTAAAGGTACTGACACAACAAAACCCCAACCCAAACAAATAAACCTGTTTCAGCACCCCAGACTGGATCTTTTGCAGCAAACATTCAAAATAAAGTTGTAAATGGAAGTGAAAAAAAACCCAAAAAAACAAAAAACCCAGAAAAAAAGGGCCAATTTCACCTCAAAAATCCCTGCTGTAATTAAAGTTTGCAAAAAGGATCATAAAGGGAAAAGCTGTCCTGAAATGGGAGGATATCAATCATGGTGGCAAAGGCAGCTGCCCTGGGATGAAAACACTTCAAAAAAAGAAGAGATGACAAATTGATGAGTGAAGGAAAGCTGAGGAAGAAGTGGCTTATGGCACACTGAAAGTGTTTGATATCTGCCAGGCACAACAGGTGTCTGTGGGAAGAACGATGTGTTCCCTTAAATATGGAGGAGAAGGGAAGAGGAACAGAAGGAAAAATCAAAAGGACAGAAAACATGGAGCTAATGGCTTTCAGTGTTTCCTGCAGAAGCAGCAGCAAGCTGAAGTGACAGATCCCTCTCAAGAACTTTTAAACACGTTGGAAGTGACTCCATTCCCAGCACCTCAAAGTCTGAGCAGACAAGGCACACAAAGGAAGGGGTGGAAAGGGGAATAATTATCCAGAATTCGTGGTGGGGAACAAAGGGACTGAGTTACTTGTCACACAATGCCTCGTGTTTCAAACACCTCATCTCGCAGGCTGAGCAAAAAAGACCACCCTTTCTCCTGACAGGGTATTTTTAATTGCTCTCCATTCACGGGGAAGGAAGGCTCTGTCACTGAGAAGTATTAATCCTCCTAATTAAGTGGAGTGCTTGAAAAGCAGTCAAGAAAACAAGTGAAGGAGTGAAAGGAGCTGAATGCCATCAGAAATAAACACTAGGCTTCTTGCTAAATATGACACTGCCATCAGGCAGAGCCCCAGGGAGGGCAGTGCTGGAGACAGATCCCTGTTTCTCGAGGAGCATTTTAATTTTAAGGGTATAAAAGCACCGTGGGGCCCCTCTGGAGTGGGGCACAGTAAGTGGGAGGGCTGAATGGAGCCCTTCAGCTCCAGCTGCCTGAAGTCATTTCAGGCTCATTTCTTGGCTCAGCAATCACAGGAGAAACAACCAAAATGGAAAACTCACCTTGAAATAAGAATCGGAACTGAAGGTATGGAAAAATCAGCTGACATTTTGGAAATGCTTCATCCACCCTTTGCTTCTGCATCCCAACCCATAAACTGAGAGCATGGAAACCAGCACCTTCGTGAAATGGTGGGACAGCTGATGGCAGAAGCAGCTCTAGGATGGTTCCTTGGAATTCAGACTAATTCAGATTTGTCTGTGCTTTGCTCAGACTAATTCAGATTAAATTTGCTCTTTAGAGCTCCATTATCTGTGCTCTTGCAGATCAGCAGCCGTGTTGGCATGTCACAAATCAGAACTGAGATTTCCCCAACTTCAATGGGAATAAACATTTACAAAATGTGTTCTATTGATGGTCTTTGGGACTCTCCCTCTGCAACTCCAAAGCACCTGGGATTGCCTCCTTAGTAATAAATATTCATGGTACCTATGGTAGTAAGAATTTGGATCTAATTTTTCAAGTTAAGTAAATTAAGTTCACATCTTCAAGTCACATTTTTTAGGCTTCATTGTGTAGTTATCAGACTTCCTGTTCTCATATTTTGGGGTTTTTGCCCTCCATCTTTTCAAGCTTGGATCAAGCTTTACTTTTTACATTTTTCCTTTTACTTTTTGCATTTTTTCTTTTACTTTTTTACATTTTTTTCTTTTACTTCTTGGTGTCTGCAGCAGCTTTTCTCCAGCTCTTGGGTTCTGCCATTGAAGATGGCTCAATCACTACCACTCCAAATCTGGATTCTTTATTTTACCAGTTCCATTTATATATTTATCCCTTTGACTCCTGTTTTTTATTTTAATGATCCACATTCCTGATATCTTTAACATTGACTATAAATAAATTCCTGTCCTCTCCCATACTTGAGTCTGACCTCCACAACCACGAGTTCATTGCCCACTTCACTTCAAATATCTATTTCTTCTTTTAAAACCAGCTCAGACTCACTTTTGCTTCTTGTATTATATCCCAACTGCCTGAGAAAATGGAATTGCTCAGAAACTTTTCCGCAGAAGGCATAAAAGCCTTTAAGTCCTCCATTCCCCAGTTCAAACAATGGAATAAGGAAAGCCCTGTTGCCTCAGCTCTGTAAAGGCAGCAATTCACAAAATTGCAGCAGGGTATGAAGGTCAGTAATGCAGCCAGTCCTCCTCAGCTGGAATTCCTGACACACAGGAGTCATTGTCCATCAGAAATGAGCAAAAGGGAATTACTGAGGATTTCTTCCTCTCTCTGAGTAAACAAGGTCAGACACGACATCCAAGAAAACCCCTAAGTCAGCAAAACAAAAAGGGATTGTGTTCTTCCAGGACAAATATGGTCAAAAGGAAAGGAGGAAAAGGCCTTTGGACCATGTGGAGAGAGAGTTGTCAAAGGCAACTTTTATTTCATTGTGATGCTATTTCAGCATAACTCTATCCCAGCATTTCTAGAGGGAAAAAAAAATTGAAAAGCCAAATAATTGCTGAAGAACTGAAGTTAAACAAACAAAATACTGATCCACATTCCCAGAAATGAATTTCAGTAAACTTTTTATTTGATCCTCTGAACTTTTGGAGCAAGAAAAAGTAGAAAAAAGTCTTCAATTAACACATTCTGGACTTTTGAGACCAGTGGTCCAAAGGTACAGAATATTTTTAACTACAATAATCAGTTTAATGTCAAAGACTTGGTTTCATCAGCGCCTCATAAGATTCTTCTTTCAGAATGTGTGACTTTGTATTTGAAACTCTATTATAAAATGAAGTATTAAAACATTGTTTGGAGAGTAACAACTCTTTCCTAAAACAGACGTTCCCCAAACAGTGTTGGTTCTCCCCATCTGAACAGATAATCAGGGGAAGATTCTGTGCTCATTAAAACAATTCAGCATTGAAATGAGGAGTTGAGATTATAAAAAACCTACATTTTCCACACACTCAAAGAAAAATCTGTGGCTGAAAAACAGTGTGACACCACTGAAAAACTCCACAGCCTTCAATTGCTGGTATTTAGTTTGGATTATTTTTGTATTATCTTTAAATGCTGTTACTAAAACCTTTGGGAGATGTGGGCTGAATTCCTACTTTTTTTACAGAAAGGCAATTTAGTCAGTGAGGCAGAAAAAGATCAAATTAGAGTACAGCATGAGCAAAAATTTAAATATCATCTTTCTAGCATAACCCCATTTCAGAAAGCAGCGCTGCTCTCCTCCCAGGAGGGCTGACATTTAAATATTTATAGGATCAAATGCTAATGACAGAAGATTTACTCAACCTTCTTTCCTTGACAAAAAAATGACACAGTTCTAGAATGTCTCTCCCAGTGTTTTAATTGTGCTTCCTTTTAAGTGGCAATAAGCAGGGATTTCTCCTGTTTTGCCTTTCGTTGGGGTCAGCAGGCTCAGCTCCATCAGGTCATGGCAGGGGCCCTGTCCGCACCCTCAGTGTGGGCTCAGTCAGGAACTGGATGAGGGATTTTACAATAAAATCTGTCAATGAATCAACAGCTTTCTAGTAGCTCGGCATATCAGCTCCAGCTGCTCCTTTGGATCACATTGTCACTGACATCAAACTCACATCTCAGCTAACCTTGGAGCATCCTGACACTTAAGCTGATTTTACACTGATTTAACACAAATCTGAACAACCTGGGATTGCTCAGACTTCAGATGGGAGCTCAGGGTTGTTGTAGGTACAACAACTACTAAATAAATTCTTTAGCTATCAAGCACTGGAATGATAATTTAAAGACAAAATGAAGTTTTAGGAACACATCTTCAGAATCATGGAATGGTTTGGGCTGGAAGGGACCTTAAATGTCATCCAGTGCCCTGCCCTGCCATGGGCAGGGACACCTTCTGTTGTTGAGCATCAAACAATGACACAGACTCTCAATCAGAAGGCTAGAAAAGGTGAAAACTTTATTTTTGAGATGTGACTCTCTCCTATAGTATTTTACACAGACCAATTTGATTGGTGAAACCAAGGCAAACCTCTTCAATCACATTGCTTAAAACAGATGTTCATCAAGAAACCTCTCCTGTGAGAAAGAATGGATAAACATAGGTACAGGTACAAAAACATTTCTCTTGTTCACAGAAAGTTTCCTGGGAAAGGAATTTCTCAAAAACTAAAACATTAAACCAGGCCTACAACCTTCCTCTATCCCAGGTTGCTCCAAACCCTGTCCAACCTGGCCTTGGACACTTCCAGGGATGGGACCAACTTCCTTGGTCCCTCTGAGGAAAACACGACCTTATCCTAAAATTAACACTGCAATATTACACATATTCAAGGGGCAAGCCACGGCAGATGTTGAGCCAGCGATTCTCCTGTGCTGGAAAGTCTCGGGATTGTCACTCCAGGGAAAGCGAGTTCACTGCACAGTTGAAGTTTAAACGGTTTAAACAATTTGTTGCTGCTGGAGGTGATCATGTCCAGTGAACTGGCAGGGTTTGATGTCTCTGGGCATGTTGGATAAACAGCTCCTTGGAAAATGAAGCTTTGCCCACATGACACAGTTAAGGTGACACAACCTGTGTATCACTGCATTAACCCTTGCTTTCCCCATGGGAGAGGCATGGAAACTGTCAGCTCCCTGCTGATACCAGTAGAACATAATCATAATTCAAGTTTCTCTTTATAATAGTGATTTCACATGGTAATTTTTGCTTTTCTCTGGTTTTCTCTGCAGGAATTGGGAATCTACTGCTACTCAAGTCCTCCTCTGATAGAGTTATGTTATATATGACAAAAAAAAGGCATCAAATATTTGCAAGAAGCACTGAATGGATTAAAATAGGCAGGTAAAAAACTCCTGGAGTTTTTTACCCCTCTTTGATCACAACTGATCCCTTCTTGCTTTCTCCACTGAGTTCTTCAGCAGCACTGCTACGATTTCCCCCAAAGCAGCAACCTGAGCTGAAACAGTTCCTAATCACCTTTTCACCATTCAAAGCAGCAAATTCAGCCCCTAAATATCTCCAGGGTCCTGGGTTGGCATTCAGAGATGTGCCCAGAACACCTTATTCAACTGAGACCACTCTTACCTGGGAGTTTTTATGGGTCAAGTCACAGCTCTGGGTAGAAAAACTTGCTCATTTATTCATCTTGAGCATTGTGATATTACAGGCTCTAAGTATGTTCTTCATTAGAAGTGACATTTGAATTTCAGGGGGTGGTGGATGATGCTGCTTTGTTTTCTGCTCTATTTTTATAGCCATTTCCACTGAGTTGTTTTTAAAGTGATTTTAGTGTTTGATGTGTTTAAGCAGGACAGGATGTATAGTAAAATTTATGATTGCAAATGTATATATATCATTTCATCTTCTGAAAGAAAGTCACATATCCCTATCCACTGCTCATTCTAAGCACAAATATAATTTATTAACCAAGAGCAGAGGCAAAAGAACCCAACAGAATCTACCTGGCTGCATTATGGAGTAAATGACTGCACCTCAACATCCTGCACAAGAGATGAGCTTTTCCTCCTCCTGGCACCCCTCAAAGAAGGCCTTTTATCATGAGACAGAATGTCAAAGGGTTTCACATGATTAAAGGCAAGAACAAATCACAATTCTTCCTCCTTCCTCCCACCAAAAAGATTAATGTAAAGCACCTTGGGATTTGTCTGCATAAAAAGCTCCGTACAAAATAATTGTTGTAAAAAACGCTTGACAGCATTTGTCAAATGCTGTCCTTTGAATAGGTGACATCTCTATTAAAACCCCTCTCCATCAGGATTCCATTCAGCTTCAGTAAATGGGAAGTGTCAGGCAGTCACAATATATTCCCAGCTGATGCAACTAAAAAGGAATCAAATGCAAATTCCAGCAGGCTGATTCCAGCAGGCTTCAGATGCACTTTTAAAACACTTTCCTCAGAGCCTGGTTTTTATTTGCTGACAGATGCTTTCACAGACCTGCTAAGTTCTGAAGCTGGCAAAGAGTAATCACTCAGGCAGGGGCTGCACGGGCAGAATAAGCACCAGTGAATAAAACCCCGTGTTTTGAATGAAACTTGAGCACTTTTGCCAATATCAACAGGTACCACACCATTGTTTCCTGGAGATTCATCTGCGTGTGTAAGCTGTCCCAGTTCTCCCTGGCAGGAAAGGAAAAGCTGCTTTCAAATTTCACCTACATCAGCATCAATAAGGAGCAACACCACAAAAACAGAATTAGTTCCAGTTTATATCAAGATTACGGAGGTTGAAGCCCTTGAAATTTCAATTTTCCAGTCAGTGAAATGAAGACAGCAAGTAATACTTGCTTACCTTAGGAGGGATTTGGGCTGACACATTAACATTTGCTCAGCATTCACAAACTTCCAGCTCAAATAATTCACATATTCTAAATTTGCTTTGAGTTCATCCTGTGCCTAATGCCAGAGATTTCAATCGCCTCGCACCAGAAGATGTTTGGTCAGCTTTTTTCCTGCCTGGAACACACTATTTTCTGCTGCTGTGGCCAAACACAACACAGCCAGCTCCTGTGGCACCTGGCCAGACCCAGGGCTTCTTACCTGGCAGCAAACCCCCAGTGCCAGCTCAGCGGCCTGAGTGCATCTCCCCACATGCAAAACAAGAAACCACAAGGAACTCGAGCTAAATTTCATTTCCCTTCCCACTTTCCAGCCCGTAGGAGTGAAGGATTTTTTTGCTTCAGGCTTTTTAATTGAAGTTTCCCTTCTACAACTGCACTGGGTTTGCCCTGGAGCTGTTCTCTGGCTCTCACAGCACCTGGAGAGCCAAGAGCTGGAGATTCCTGGAATACAGGAATGTGTCAGGCTGGACAGGGTGAACAGGATGGCTGCTGCTGAGGCTGGGATCAAAGCAGACAGCAGACACACAAAGGTTGGGCTGCATTCTCCTTGTCCATGTGCAGGATCACCAGGAGTGCAGGAAGGAACAGGAATGCAGAAGTCAGCATTCAGTTTAAGAAACTGAAGTCACATAGGGATTTTAAGTCACAAAACCATATTTTAAATGTAATTTTCTTTGTAAAAACTGTAGTATTGAATTACCACCATTGGCTGTGGTTGAAATCTCCCATCAGTTGCCTCAGTTTACCTCTTCAAAAGTCAATGTAGGCTTTAACTTTTCCTGCACTTTAGGGCTGGATCAGAACCCCCCAATCCCTGAGCTGTTTCCTGCCTGTGCCCTGGCTGTGTGTGAATGAGATCCCAGTTCTGCAGGACAGTCACAGAATCCCGGGATGGGACAGGCTGGAAGAGACCACAGAAGGGCATTTGGTCCCACATTCCTGCCCCAGCAGGGCCATCCCAGAGCCCTTGGCACAGGATTGTGTCCAATTTGTTCTGGAATAGTTTTGAAGAAGCTCCAATAACAAGGAAGAGTTGATGGAAATAGAGTCTCCCTCTTGAGCTGGTTGCCAGCTGCATCCAACAACCACATTTAAATTATTTTGTCAGAAAACGGCAAAACAAGCCCATTGTAGTTTTTTAGCAGAATTTTATGGAGAAAGTGACGTGTTGGGATTAAAATGAATGAAAGGGAACCAAAACCTCATAATTTTGGAACATCATGTCCTGGAACACAAGAGAAAATTTGGATCTAAAAATCAAGATTCGTTTTCACAGCAAGTATTTCTCATTTGCTGCCAAAGAAGACAAAGGAAAAATAGGAGAGTTAATGAAAAATAAACCAAAGCCCACAACTTCAGCACAAAACAGGGACATGGATGATACCTGGAAGTGAATTATAACCTTTTGGCCGTGTTGTTTTCCAAAAGAGGCCACACATGAAGCAGCCACACAAAAGCTGGGGCTGCAGTGCTGAAGGAAATGACTACTTTGGAAGAGTGAGGCATGAAGGAGGGCTGGAACTTCTTACTGAGACAAAAATGCTCTGCAGCTGGGCCTGCTGTACCCCAAAATGTGGTAATATATGGACTTCTGTGTGGTACCAGGCCATTGATAAACTGGGAAGCACATGAATGCAGAATTAGCATATTGAACGACAGAATTATGACAAACCCTGATTATCAGGACACTCCTTGTTTAATGGGAAGCCCTGACTGTTTCCTCAGGCTACATTTCAGCCCAGGTGGTCACAATTTATCCAAAGCCACTGAGCAGTAGGATTTTACCACTAAATACTGCAAGGATTTATCTTCAGAGCAAGTTGAAGTCCTTCCACTCCCAACCAGAACATTTTACATATCCCAGTCATTTTTTCCATGGATAAGTCCTTAATTTTTCCCATTCAGAGGAAGAGCTTCAAACAAAGGGCTGGACTGACAGACACACAGAATATTCAGAACTGTAATGAGGAGCTTTGCCATAGGGCCAGTAATTTTTAAACAAGGAGCTTAAATTTCTCATGGGTCAATTCAGGAATTAGTAATGAACAAGCCCAAATTACTCCACAGCTGTCAGCACCACAGCTCCTTGAAACAGCTAAATGGAGATGAGGTTAATTTGATAGAAGGAAACTCTGCAGGTCATTCCATCTGTACATGACCCTTTTTACTTCATGAACTACCCCTGCAGGTGAACTCTTTTCAAATAAGATTTTACACCCTGAGGAATGTCCATTCTTCTACCGATATCCCTTTCCCCTAAATCACAGAATCCTTTAGGTTGGAAAAGACGTCTAAAATGGAGTTCAGCTGTTAACCCAGCACTGCCATGTTCACCATTAAGCCATAGGTCCAAGTGCCACATCTACGTGATTTTTTTTTAGCATTTCCAGGGATGGTGAGTCCACCACTTCCCTGGGCAGCCTCTTGCAATACCTGATCACTCTTTCAGTGACGAAGATTTTCCTTATATCCAATCTCAATCTCTCCTGGTGCAGCTTGAGGCCATTACCCCTCATACTTGACCTGGGAGAAGACCTGGACACCAATCCCACTGCACCTTCCAGCTGCGCTCTGAAGGGAATTTCCAACCCACAGTTCCTACGTTCAGCACAAAATTGCTGCCAGGCCAGGAGAAAAAACGAGACCTTGGGTTCGCCAGAAATCGTAAATCATCCATAAATCTCGTCAAGAGAGTAGGAACCAGAGCTGCGGAGGTGCCGGGCGGAGGTGGCGATGGCCCCGAGCGCTCCCGGGCCACGGGCGCTGTCCGCGGTGCTGAAACACCGAGCGCCGCTGCCACGATTAATCTTAATCAGTCTTCATTAATCCTCATCAGCCTTCATTAATCCTCGTCAGTCTTCATTAATCTTCATCAGTCTTCATTAATCTTCATTAATGAACATTCACCTGCTCCCACCATGACGCAGAGTCGTGTGTCCAGTCTACTTCAGTTTTAAAACAGCTGCATACCAATATTTGCCCACAAAGAAACTGCTGAGAGAAAATGTCTTTCCCCCTGTGATATCTAGAGGGGGATACCTGGGACTCACCACCAAAAGCAAAACCGAACCTTGGAGCTTTGTCCATATTCCAAACTGACCTAGTGCACCCAAAACTCCCGTTTCCCCCTAGTCCTGCAGAGGTTTTGAGAGCAGGGAATCACTCACAACACCAGAATGTTCTTTCAGTGTGAAATTTATTTGTGTCAGCTTTAACAAGTGGCACTTGAGATGACACCTCAAGGTCCATAACAGCATCAGTAACAAATGAAATTGTCTGATGCATCAGAAACTAAAAGGAAAACAGAAACTAAAACCAGTTTCAGAAACTAAAACCAGTCCAGCTTTTCAGCGACTGTTCACATTGTCACAGTAGAAGTAGTTATGGAAACACTCCCAATTTACCAAAGGTCTTAATGAATCTAATCACGAGCATCAAGATTTAACTGAAAGCAAGGAATTTCATTAATTGGCTTGAAAACCTAAATTGTTTTCATTCCACATTGGGAGAAATCTTTAAAGTTTTGCTCTACAGCTGAAACATCTGTTGGGCAAAAGATGAGCAAAACCCAAAAATCCAGGATGGAAAATCAGCTCAAGCAGATACACAAGGCAGCTTTAAAATGTACTCCTGTTCCCTCCAGTGAAAGCACCGGGAGGCTGACCAAGCACAACCACTTTGACACTGCAGCAACTGTGGTTTGAGAAAAAGAGTCATTAAAACCATTCACGGAAAATTCACATCTGCTCACAGCGATAAAAATAGAAAGGAGAGAAACAGCTTATTCTTTCCTAATTCTTTCCCTGTTTGTCAGCCAAACCCTCTGTAGTTCAAATAATTTCTCTGAACTCTGCCTTTAAGCTGGGTTTTATATATTCTTATATCACAACTGCTAAGAGCCTGTTTTCAATGCGATTTAAATTAACAGCTGAGTAGATCCACAGGCTCCCCACGCTGCCGAGGGGTTTCTCTTGCTTGTGGGCTCTGCTGAGCAAAGCTTTAACCATAACATCATCACACAGTTCCAGCAACTGAGCAGAACAGGATCCCCTTGTCTTTTTCCTGTTCCTCGATGTTCCTTGGTGCCACTTAAAGGGGCTTTAAGCACAAGAAGTAGATCTTGAAAGACAGAAACTCCTTCAGAGACTTGAACCACTGAAAGTAGAATCTCTGAAGAAATGAAATAAGGATTCTAATGAGTTTTTCCTCACCAAAGAAAACAGAGCTTCCGCTGTGGTAACCACATGCTAATGGCTGGGATGAAGACATCTGTTATCTGACAGGTTACATTTGCACCTAATTTCATTAAATTCCCTTTCTCCAGCCATGTTACCCTCTCATTACTGCACCACCTGAACATCTGTCTGCAGAAATAAACCTTGCAATGCCATAAAAAAAAAAAAAAGGCAATAGCAAATTATCCCAGCATCATACAGAGCTTGCCTGGAGGGTTTCAATAAAAAAAAAAAATCTTGATGAAAAACTAAACCCCAC
>VYZR01005665.1:0-10100 GCA_013400675.1 Oxylabes madagascariensis
TGTTTGTGATAGCTTGCTCTACTATTTCAAGAGTGACTTTTGCCTCTGGAGTTAATTTTCTGGGAGAATTTAGATCAGGATCACCTTTTAGGATGTTTAATAAGGGTGCCAATTGTGAGATGGTCAAGCCTGGATAGGGTCTGAACCAGTTTATGGTACCCAAAAGTTTTTGAGCATCATTTAAGGTTTGAATTTTTGTTGAGCGTCGAATTGTTTGTGGCTGTATGGTCTGATCCATTATTTTGAGTCCAATGTACTTCCAGGGTGGTTGCTGTTGCACTTTTTCCAGTGCTACTTGCAGCCCAAATGTTTTTAATGCTAGCATCAGGCTTGGCCAAATCTGTGAAAGGTCTTTTTTGGTTGGGGTTGCTATTAAGATGTCATCCACGTAATGGTAACAGTACACCCCTGGAAATTGTTCTCTTACTGATGATAATGCCTGAGCAACGTACCATTGACAAACTGTGGGGCTGTTTTTCATACCTTATGGCAAAACTTGCCATTGATAATGCTCGACTGGTGCAGCGTTTGTAGTGGATGGCATCGTGAAAGCAAACTTTGAGGTATCATCTGGGTGTAGAGGAATAGTAAAAAAAGCAATCTTTTAGGTCCACAATCAGAATATCCCAAAAGTCAGGAATCATAGTAGGAGATGGCATACCCAGTTGCAAAGCGTCCATACTTTCCATGACTGTGTTGATTTTTCTCAAGTCATGAAACAACCTCTATTTACCAGACTTCTTTTTTATAACAAATACTGGGGTGCTCCAAGGACTCGTGGATGATTCTATGTGCCCTTGAGTTACTTGGCCTCTTACTAGGGATTTAAGGGCGTGCAGTTTCTCTAGGGACCACTGTGTTACCTACACAGGTTGAGTTGTAAGCCATTTTAGGACTAGTGTGGAATATTTTACGTCCTTTATTACAGTGGCCCCTGTTAAAAATCCATCCCCACCTGGACTCCCCATGCTGACAGTACATCCCTCCCCCACAGGTCAAGTGGTGCAGCAGTGATGTACAGCCGAATCGTGGCTGTCTGAGCCTCCGGATTTCTTACCAACACAGATCTGCTAACTCAAGCAGCTCTGTGTGGTCCCTCTGAGGCCAGCAACAGCAGATCCTGCAGGCGTGGTAGGCCACAAGGAAGTGTCTCCAGAGTCTGCCCACGTATCGCAGTGGTGAGTGGGTGTGCCCAACAGAGGCCGGGTCATAGGCGCGGTCTCAGAGCTGAGCCAATCAGCTCCAGGAGGAGGCAGTCCGAGCATGTCCATAGGGACAAGGAGCATGTGCGGCTCTGGCACGTATGGTTCAAATGGCTGTGCAGGCACACTCGGTCCAGCTACAGGGCACTCTGCCTCTGCAGGAGCTGCACGCTGCTGCAGCATGGCTGCAGGGCCAGCGCGATCTGGCACAGTTGCAGAGCACTCGTCTGACACAGCAGCATGGCACAACTCAGTGCCATACGTGGCTTCGTAGCTTGATGAGGCTTTGCAGCAGCTAGGCGCAACATCACAGTGGCTTGGCTGCGGCATGATTTGCACTCTCCGCTGGCGATGTGTCCCAGCACAGCCCAGCAGTGTGGCTTCGCGTGGTTGCAGGATGTTCCACAGGTGAGGCATCCTGGCATGGGCCAGCGGCACAGCTCTGCGCGCTGCAGGATGTCCCTCGAGTGAGGTGTCCTGGCATGGAGTGGCAGCGTGGCTCTGTGTGGCTGCACGGTGTGACGTGGCTATCTCACCCACCTTCCTCTCCTGCATGCCTGGTGTAGCATCCACGCCTCCTGCTGCCCCTCCCAGTGCCCTGTCCTTGCCATTCCCCTCAGTGGGCAGTGCCCGTGGTGTCCCCCCTGCTGTCCTTGTGTCGTGCTCGGTCTTTAACTGCCTCAATAAGTCTATGATGAGCCTCCAGGGCTTTATCACATTAATGGCAGTCTCATCACCTACGGAGGCTGCCTCAATTATAAATCTGCCAGCCTTCTCCCATGTGCTTAAGTCCAGGGCGGCTNTAAAGTAATCATATCATTAGTTTTATATTTCAGTTATAAAATTAGGGTTATTTATAACTGTGAGGCCTTCAGGCCAGCTGTTAGCCACCACATTTTTACACTTCTATGCTAATAAATATAAACTACCCTGGCTGCAACTGCCATGTCCCATCCTACCGTTCCTTGCACCATACCAGAGATGGGAGTTGAGCTACACTGCCGTCCTGTTCATCCTCCTAGCAGCATGATCTCTCCTGTCCTGGAGGAGCTTCCCTCTGGTGCTGATTTTAGGCCCTGAATGTAGCGGTGAGCAGAAGTGAAAAACTTCAAATGAGTCTTTATGGTTGTAGCCTGTTGACAGTCTTTCCTGCCTGCTCCTAGGGGAGCCTGGAAGGATTTTCCTCTAGCTGACTGCTGTTACAGGCATGTTCACACACGTGCAGAGCTTGGGAGGTGGTAGAGGTACAGGCACTCCTTGCATACAGCGCTTTTTCTCTAGATTGAAATTGTGCCGTTTTCTGTGGCTAGGGAAGGATGGCACGGCCAGAATGCAGTACCTTGGCCTGATGCTCTGGTGCTGCAGTGTGGGGAGGAACATTGTTCAGCAGGAAGGTAAGGACAGCACCAAGTTCTTCTTTGGAAGGATCTTTCTTGAAGGCTTCATCTGAACTCTCTTTAAGGGCATGCCAAGCATTTAAGTACTGAAAATATACTTGTTTTCCCCAGTTCAGAGGCTTACACAGCTGAACTCTCCAATATTTATGTTTGACGTCAATGGGAACGTTGCCTAAATGTGGGATTAGAAGCACTGAGCTGTTCCCTGCTCCGTGTGTCAAGCAGAAGTGTGTGCACACCAGCCGGCCCAATGCCATGGCTGTGGTGCTGCTGTCACAGCAGTGTTTGGTGAACCCTACCAAACAGGGAGTTTCCCATGCACTTGGGACAGAGCCCTTCTCTGGGTGCAGGCTGTGGCTGCTGCTGTGGGACAGGCGTGTGGGAAAGGCTGTCTTCTTTGTTGGGTCGGTCACACCAGTGTCTGACTACTTTTATGTGTTGCTGTGGCACCCTGTGGAGGGCCTGGATTCTGGGGACCTATGGATGTGAAAACACAGCTTTGCGTGGCTGAGGGGAAGAGGTAGTGCTCAAACCCATCAGAGCCTTAGTACACTTGGCTGAATTGACTGCTTGGAAGGCTGAGGGTAGAAACCTCTGAGGGGCTGATGAGTGGAGAGGAAGTAAGTGGAAGGGGAAGGATGCTGAGGCCAAGGTGAGTGTCCACAGGTAATTACAGATAAACACCTGAATAGTGACTGACTTTTATTTCCAGTCGACTAGTGTTCAGGAGATTGCTGACCCACTTCAGCATTGGTGACTCCATCACCATAACTCTGGATAGTACTGACAAGAGGATGTAGGTTTTACCAAATAACATATGACTGGAACTTATGTGTTCCTTGTGGATGCACCAGTCCAGCTGTTTGCTCATTGTTTCTGCATTTCCAGCTTGGAAAAGTGCTGAGCTCCCTCTCTGGTGATTCGGGTCAGATAATGATGGGCTGGGTAAAAGGATTAGGATATTAATCTGGGCTGTATTCTCTGCTGTTAATCTGTAAAATGAGACATTAATAACCTGTCTCTGTCTTGGTTAAGTTCTTAGCAGGGTGATTTTGACAAGACGTTAATGATTAAAAAGTTCTCAGCTTCTCTGAGGAGGGGGTAAACTAAGCTGCCTCAGATGGCTCATTTCCAGAGAAATGCAGAGTTCAAGGAGGATGGAATTTAGAGGCAGGATTTTTCCTGTTGTTTGACTAAATGATTGACAGATAAAAGCATGGGTGTCTTCTTATTTTATGCAATTAGCAAGTGTACTAGACCAAATTGGAAATAAAAGTATGATCTCAATGTCCAATTCCTTCCTCTTGCCACAAGATATGTGGGTTCCTCTGTTAGCATCTAAGGACACATTCCAGGTTTGTATTGTTGTCACAGCCAGGTGATGAAGGTGACTTTATCAGGTGGAAATTTGAATTCACTGCACCTGGGTCAGTGGGTTTCTGTACATTTCTAGCAATTTCAGTTTAGCAGATGTTGGTGTGAATCTGTTTTTCTCCCTCAACGGGCTGAGCAGTGGCATCCATGAGATTCCAAAAACCTTTGTGTTCAAGTCTGCTCCATGCAGCCCTGTGCTGCAAACATCAGGGAGCAACTGTTCCCTCTCAGAGCAGAGGAAGTTGTTCTCATTAGTGGAGGGGGGGGCTGTGTACTTACTGTGGACAGTAATAAGATCAGACCAAGCTACTCTGTGGCATTTGTTCATATAGAAGCAGAACCTTTTTGTTTCTATAGCACATCACAGGGCACCTTCTGCTTTGGGTGAAAAAAAAATCTCCTTTCTGTTTAAATCTTACTGCTGTAATTGTAGCCAGTCCACTGCTGTGACTAGGATGAATGTATTTCTCCTACATAGATGTTCTAGACATTTGCATTCTGTTGACATCAATATTTAATTTTATGTTTTTAAAGCTCAATGTAATTTTGCTAGAGAATGACATAAATAAGAACACGTGTATAACTGAGCTGCATCCCTCCCCACAACCGCTTGGAATCCAGTTCTTTGCTTCTGGGTGGTCACTGTACTTGCAGGGTGTTTTTATAGCGGGTATGTAGTGGGAGCTGTCTGGTATAAATGAGAACATAACGGAATCCTGTTTACAATTAGGACAGTTGAACTATCTTGCCGCAGTTGTCCGTCTCTTCCTGTGGTCAGTGCAAGGAAATTGGTTTGTTGTTACAGGAACAGCTTGGGATGTGTTTCAAAACATCAAGAAAAGCTTTACTTTGAGGAAGAGAAAACATTCATTCTGTGAGGGCTGAGGATGCTGTCTTTGAGCATGGATGGCAAATAGGGTGTGTAAAATCCTTAAATATGGAAAGGAAATCCTAAAAAAGCTGCATTATGCCTTTTACTTCTTGCCAGTCCCTGCCTGTCATAGTTAATTTCTGTCAAGATATTTCTGTCAAAATAGGCAGAATTGAAGTTTGTTCCAGGGTGAAACAGCCAGGGCTGTTCCTCCTCCTGTCAGCGTTACTGTCCTAAAAGATGCTGCTGCCACATTCCTCTGTACTTGCTGTGCCTCTGGCATCCTAGTGGATGAAGACATGCTGCCGTACAAAATTCAACGTGAAGAAAACTGATGTGTTCAAAAATGAGAGAGGTTACTGGACAGCTCATTCTTGTAAAAATCACAGTCATTTAATGAGAGAATTTGCAAGGACAGTGGCCCCAAACTCAGATACTGCTTTGGATCGGTGCCATGCGAATGGCCCTGATAAAAACCCAACCTGCCTGAAATATTGGTGCTCAAAGTTTGCCAAGCCACATTGCAAAATGGTGTTTGCTGTGTAGGTTTGAAGTAGTGTTTGTAAGTCCTTCCAGATCTATTCTTGCTGGTCCCCCTGAGGGCCGTGGTGTGAATCCCTCCTTGTCCCCAGTTTTGTTTAGGGGTTCTGAATCTTAGAGCTGGACCCGGTGAGATCAAATTCATTTCTCGAGAAGCTTTGAGAGGCAGTTGATCCTGGCAGCATTCTTGGATAGGTAAATGGCATACGTCTCAGTTTGAGAGAGAGAGAAGGATTTGGTCTCACACCTGGTTTGTAGCATGTGATGTATGTAATAGCTTGGGACCATCTTGTTTTATTGTTTTTAAGGGCATAATTTTAGTTCATTTCTTTAATGTCTTCAAAGGTTAAAACTTTAACTAATTGCAGATATTAACAGCTCTATTTTATATTGACTGTCCTAATTTCTACTGCTGCTGTAAACTGAACGACACGATGTCTGTGTGGAAAGACTGGCCTGTGGCTGACACAGCGCTCCATCCTGAATGAGTTCAGACTGGGGAAGCTGAGCAAGGAATGGGTTAGGATTAAACCTCTGCCCTAGACAGACAATGTGTGTTACCGCTCTTGATGTGTGTTCACAATCTGAGCTCTCGCTCGGCACCAAGAGGGTTATGAAAGGGCTTTGCTGAAGCACTTCTCTCCTTCTGCTCTTAGACTCGTTTCTTTTGTGATCTTTCAGCAGTTATTCAGTCATCTCCACCAGAGGAGATGACTTTAATGTCTTGTGCACATGCAGTAAGTGCAGGCACCAGCAGTATTTAAGTGCACGCCGTGCAGTCAGGCATTTAGAAACAGAAATTTGCACCAAGTGGAGCTGCTCAGATGGGTAATGCCCAGCCTCTCTGAGAGCGTGTCCCAGTTCCCCGTGGCAGATGCTCCCGGCAAGCAGCTGTGCTCTGAGCTGCACACAGGGCATCTCCGAGGTTGGCATAGGCATTAACCTGAACCTGTAAGCTTGTGGAATCACTCCTGCCTTTCCAGCACCCACTTCCTGGGGACCCTGTAGTAGTGCTTGGAAGAGCCCAAGTGTGAAGATGGGATTTCAGGGTAATTGTGAATTCTCAAGTCTTATAAATCCTATGCATCTTTGAAAACAACAGCTGATCCTGCTGTGACAGGGCTCTCCTAACCCCCAGGAGACCTGTGCCAGCTCTTCTGGATGACTGTGCTGTTTGCTGCAACCACACTGGCCCTGTTCTTAGTCACCCCCAAGTCGTGGAGCCAAAGGACTGGCTGCAGTGGTTGTGAGGTGGAGACACCAGTTTGAGCTTCACAAAAGGCAGGCTTGGCCCAGGGAAAGGTGCAGCCTAGAGTATGTGTTCTCTGCCCCTGGAAATGAGGTAGGGAATGTCTGGCCAGATCCCACAGTAGTCAATGCTCTGTTGCTCTGCTCCGGGTGTTCTGGCTGTGCAGAGGGTGCGTGGTTTGCCCGAGAGATGTGGCCTCAATGCTGTCGGCTGCTTTCAGGCAGCAGTGAGGAAATGCCTGTAGCTGCAGGTGTACATGGTCATCCTTGTGCCTCAAGGCAGCTTGTGATGTCACAGCATTGAGCTTCTACAAACTGAGACAGCACATCAGAGATGTGCAAGGCTTTGGTAGGGATGCTGGTATCGCTGCCTTACCTGAACATTCCTTACCTTTCTACTAAAGTATTTTATTACACTGCTTTTATATATTCACGTCCTGGAGCAAGGCTTAAAGGTTCCTGCATATCCTTTCTATGAGGACTTTTGCATTACTTTGGAAGCCACCTGACTGAAAACTGTCAGAGTTCTAAACAGAAGTAGTGGAGGCCCTTGAGCCTATCGGGGGAACCTCCAGGGCAATGCTCTGGACGAATCTACCATAGGCTTTGAGAATGCCTCATCACTTAGGGTGAGAGAAAAAGGCTTCCCCCATGGTGCTCTGCAGCACTGTGTAATCTACGTCAGTTTTGCTTTTCCCATTGGCCTGTTGGCTTTGCCCACCTCTATTGTTCATATATGTCCTAGTTTTAGAGGATTCTCCTTTCCCTGTTCCCCAATTGGTTTTTGTATCACTGATTGTCCGCCCTCATATTCCCTGTTGGTTGTTGCCCTTTGCCCTGCCTTTGCACAGCCCTTGTGCCCTCTGTTCACTGGCCCCTGATGGTCTGCTCCACCCCTACTTGCCCTTGTACTTAAACCCGAACCCTCCGTTATCTTTATTTTTCGTCCCTGGATCCCTTCGGCGTGGGGATCAATAAACCCCCCTGGAATTCTATACAGAAGACCCTTGCTGCTTTTCATTCACTGAGCTATCTGTGGTGTGTGTGTGGACTTAAGTGACTGTTCGTGTGCCTGCCTGAGCTTTTGGGAGGGTAGCGGCGTCTGACCATCCACCCACGCTGCTACATTGAGGATATGGAATACTATTCACAGAAAGCAGTGATTAAGTGTGTAATAAATCCAAGTAAAGATCAAGGGCACATTACTTCATAGCACAGCCGTGGTAAATCAGACCGCATTTCCAGTGGGTGGTGTTGGGTATCGGTGATTGAGAGATGGGGACATTCTGTGTTCTGATCAGAAGCTGAATTTATTGAGCATACAAGGTGTTTATATAGGGTTTTTCTTGTATGGCACTTATATAGGGTTCTATTTTTGGTAACAATGCTCATTGGTTATGCATTATGTATGACATCAGTTGCTTGGTAATCATTACAAAGTTTCACAACGTGTTTCTTGGTCACTTTTACCCCAGGGAGCATTTATCTGTGTCTGTCTCTCCCGTGGTTTCTGCTAGATCAGGCCTAAGATACCAGGATCCTTTATTAGTTCCATTATACTCTCTGTTTCAGTCTCCATAGTTGGGCAATAAAGGAAGAGGGCTACTGGAGCTCTTGCCTTAGGAAGGGTTCACACTTACTCCCAAGAAGACGGCATTGGACTAGAACATGCTTTTGCTTGATGTGTTGCTGATATTCTGTTTGGCCTAGTGAAAGGGTAGGAATAGTTCAGAGGCGTTGAAGCATGAATAGAAAGGATTTTTTTTTTAATGCCAAATGAAAAATAAGCTGAAGAAATGGGGGAGAAAATTACCTTGTTAAATATGAAGGAAATATAATTAGAGGGCAAGTTGTCAACATAGAAATAAAACCCTAGAACACTAATGCTGACGTTTTAGGTGGGATCAGGCTGAGCTTCAAAGTGGCTATGGACTGCTTCAAGATGTTTGTGTACCTGTTTGGGAAACATTCTTGTGTATATTTTTAGGGCTGCTCATTGTTTCAGACAACTTGTTGAAATAAATTAGGCAGGGAAAAAAATAAGCAGTGCTGGTGACTTCTTGAGTTGGTGCTGGCCTTCTTGAGTTCACTGACTGCTGCTTTTTCTTTCTGTGTTTAGATTCTTGCCCAGTTAGGACAGCTGGGAGATGATATTCAGGGATTAAATTCTTTCCTATTGCCTTCCCCGATTTTGTCAGTATAATAGGATAGAGCATCCCGAGAGACAGAGGGGACACAGCAACTTATGGCTCTTTTTTTCCGCTCTCTTTGTCCAGGCAGCTCTTTGAATATAAGCAGCCTTCTGGTTTACATACATATACGGAACTGTCAGAAATGTGCCTCTGTGTGTTTTTGGAGGCAGGCTTCGTGTTTACTGCTGCCTGTTTTACATAGGTGTGTTGACACAGAGTGTTTGTAAAGGCAGTGAAGCCTTTTTATCGGTGTTTTGTGTCACACAAGCACCACAGCCAGACAGACCCTGACAGGAGCTATGTCATGTTGTCTGTAACTGGTCACAGCCCTTGAGGTGGGGACTCAAATTCTCAAAGTTGATGAAGTCAAGGAAGCATCAGAAGAGAACCGGAGAGTAAAAGCTTCCGAGCTTCTCCTATAAAGTGCCCCACTGAAACGGACATGTGGACGCTGTGCTCACTTCGGAAGCAGTTTCCCACTTTCTGTGTTCTTTGTGAACTGCAGTTACTCTGAGGATTTGGTTTTCAGAAATCTCAGAAATTTCAGAAGCTTTGAAAGGTAAATTCAATTACCACCAACTATGCTGCTTCCTTTCTTTTAAACTGGACACATTCCTCTCAAATTGAAATAAAATTATGGACCTGTTGTACTCTGAACATTTCATTTATTCAACTGAAAATTATATTCTCTGCAAGCTGCTTTAAAGCCAAAACAAAAACCCCAACCTAATTATAGCAGCAGTGTGGAGGAGGTCTGCTAGGATATTGTATGAAACATTTTGACAGCTGCTTTTTACTGGAAGGTTGTCAAGACCCTCACAAAAAATGTTTTGAAGTGCTTAAAATGGGTGAATCCAGAATCTGTAGCTGGTGTATTGCCAGCAGTCAAGGACTGGTGCAATGCATTGGCCTGGGCAAAGGTGTGTTCTCTGAGAGATCAGAGATGATGAGATCTCTGCTGGACTTCTCAGCTGCATTCAGGAGGTTTTGCTGAAGTAGTAAAGGGTGAAACTGAACCTTTATTTAGCACGTAGAAGTCTCCAAAAATGTTCATTGGAGGAGAGACATTTCAGATATTTTGAATTTAAAGCTTTAGCATGGCACTTCACTGTAATAGTTGTGGTCCATAGGTCAGTGCCAGATGAGGTGGTTCGAACAGTGACTAAAATCCATCCTTAACCCCTTCCTTTCTTCCATAGATGCTGCCATGTGTACATGCAGTCCTCAGACTTGGCGAATGCAGACAGTTTTGGCCTATTGTCTTGGGGTTATTCTA
>VYZR01005720.1:895-47058 GCA_013400675.1 Oxylabes madagascariensis
AGGAAAAAAAAGAAAATGCCTATAATTTGAGGACAAACATTTGCAGAACTCATTCTGTGAGCCAGGAAGACACTGTTGACATTAGCAGTTAATATTTCCACAACATCTGTTACCTTTGATTTAGAAGGGGAGATTCTGCTGTGACTGAAATCACGCCACTTGCATTTGTCACCAAGGGAAATAAAATTTTGTTTATGAAATAAAACAAACAAGCAAAGTCCCACCCAAACTGAGTTCCCTCTCCTATTTTATACAGGCTGACTGTAGATTTGGGCACCAGCAGGTGCAGGGCTCATACATAATTTTTCTCAAGTCTAACAGGACAGCGTGGCATTGTAAACTTTTTCAGCTCAAAAGCCACAAATAAACCAATTCAGTGAAGGCAGACAGGATCAAATCACACCTTGGCCCATGACAAATAAATCTGTACATTTCTGAAGTTTACTGGAAGGAGAAATCAGAGCAGTTTACCAGCGAATATTCAGGATTGCATCCAATTTAATAGCAGGTACCCAGAAAATCAATTTGGCTTAACCAAGAGAGGTTTTATTTTTATACCAGTAAGGGTTAGAAGAGGATATAAACACTGCAGAGGATTTATGTTTTCATGAGAATCCTGAGCACTCTTTAAAATCACTTCCTTTCCCTTTTTTCAAGCTAAGGGCTATATTCTATATTATCGAAATCGTGTTTCTTGAAAATAGGGCGGGAAAAACCCAGGTTCTATTGTAGTGTGGAAAAAGTCCAGGCTGTGCAGAATCAGGAATCACACATTTAGAAGTTTACAACTGAAGACTGAATTCTATGTAGACACAGTACGATATTTTAGAGTGCATTAAATGATCTAGGTTTAAACTACGGAAGAACTTTTTAAAATAACTATACTGTGCATTAATTTATCTTTTGCCAAAAGCCACTGTGTACTATAACAGAAATATTTATCTGTCCCCTGTGGCAAAGTACCATTTTTTACTCTTTTTAGATTTTTTTGTCTCGCAAAATCAACCTTATGCCAGAAATGTCCTACATTGGGCCCAGGTCTTTGCTTCTGGTTAATTTTTAAGAGCTCAATCTCCACAGGAGCCCCAACCTTAATTATTTACAAAGAACTCTAATGCCTCTGAATGTGTGGTCTCTATTTGGCACAAAATGAATCCAACACGGAATAAAGACAATTCCATGATGAAAACCACCCAGAGGAGATGGGCTATGAAGCAAATTCTGCTCTCTGGTCAGGAGGCTTTAGTCACAGAGGGAGAGGTACACAGGGGACAGGAATTAAAACTGCACTAGGAAAGCTTTGACCTTGCAGGGGAATTTGTTGTCCATCCTCCTGACAATTGGTCTGGACCTCTTCCNAAATAGGAGCTACAGTGTTATTCATTTTTGGAAAAAGCTGGAAACTTTACAGTTCTCATATCAAGCCATTCAGGCTCCGGTTTTGCTGTCTGTACACTTGCTGTATATAATGACAGGGTAAGGTCTCAAACACTTAAATATTAGAATACTGTCACATTCCCAGCCTTAAAACAATGTTCTTGCAAGCTCAGCTACGCTTGCTCAAATTTGAGAGCAGAGCATCTAAAGCTGCTTTATGCCCAGTGCAAATATAGGCCAATAAATATTATGAGGACACGTACGTAGCAAACCCCCAGTCTGGTGGCTTTAATTCCACAGCGTTGGAGACTGCAGCCAGACTGTCTGGTGTGGCAGGGATTAGGTGCTGATAACATCAAAGTCTGAGAGCAAAACCAGATTGGGGCTGCAGAGCACAGAGTGCCAGAGGGAAGGGGTGTTCTGAGTCAAGGAAACAACATCTGCTGTACCTGTGGCGGTCCCGCGCTAGAGCCGCTGGCCTCATTTCTGACTGAAGGGATGTGCAAAAGCTGAATGCTTTGAGTTAATGATGCTGTGGTCAGGACTGAGTATTTCAGATATTCAGTAGCACTACTGACACCGGAATCTGGCCTGTTATTTCTAACAGAAGTTATCCAGGACATGTGAAACGAGCTGTCCCGGTAGCTGCAGGCTCATGTTCTCTGGACAGGGCAGTTAACAGCGTCACAGTGACANCTACTGGGGCTTTGTCAGGACCTTTTCTTTCAGAGGAAGCAGGGTAAGAAAGTTCAGATCCCTTACTGGAACTGAAATGCCATGCAGCCCTCAGGACAGATAAAAAGTCCACATTTGATTCCACAATGACTCCACAATATGAGTTCTGCTCNCAGAGGGAAGGGGTGTTCTGAGTCAAGGAAACAACATCTGCTGTACCTGTGGCGGTCCCGCGCTAGAGCCGCTGGCCTCATTTCTGACTGAAGGGATGTGCAAAAGCTGAATGCTTTGAGTTAATGATGCTGTGGTCAGGACTGAGTATTTCAGATATTCAGTAGCACTACTGACACCAGAATCTGGCCTGTTATTTCTAACAGAAGTTATCCAGGACATGTGAAACGAGCTGTCCCGGTAGCTGCAGGCTCATGTTCTCTGGACAGGGCAGTTAACAGCGTCACAGTGACACAGTTTAACAGTGCTGCTCTTTGTGTCTCTGCTGTGGTTCTCAGAGCCAACCACCTTCTAAAGGGACAAGAGGGCTCCCACATCCTGGGGGCAACGCTGAAGAATGGCTTCCTAATGCAATTCAGCTTCCTAAAGCAGCTGAAATTAGGGGTGCAAAACCAATCAACTCTGTTAATTCATAGGTCAGTTGCTGGGAGACAATGGGGAAGGGAAGAGGACCTTCCATTTTTGGCAAGATGCTGATTTGTCCTGTGGCTAATGGGAAGCTACACCCTCAGACCTGCTGCTCAGACCAGGTGCTGCCTGCATTGTATACAAGTCTTTAGGATTTCCTCAAAATCCATGACTACCGAAGTGCAGAACATATGTTGCCATAGATGTCTCATATTACATGAACATACACGTTCCTAATTCAATACATCTACATCTGAATCCTCTTATCCCATGCAGAATTAGGGAAGGGCTCCAAAATTTGCTCGTAGAATGCAGCAGTCTGTGCATCCCAGCAGGCTGTAGCCAAAGATGGTGATTAGTGGGTCACTTGTGCGTAGGTGCTGCTGTCACAGCAAACGCAGGCCAGGCCCCCTGTGCCAGCTGAGGCTCAGTAGCTCAGCTCTGCAGAAGGTTCATTGAGCTGATATTGAAGTTTCATGCACATTCACCCTTCCAGCCTCAGCTGAATACTCCTGCTCTATCTGGCAGAGCTCCTGAGGCAGAAGATGCTCTGGGAAATGTCATTCCTCAGGGCAGGCAGTATTTAGCTGTTGATTTTTTATGTAACCAGAAAGCCTATGTCTTCAGTTTCTGTTTTCAACAATATCCTTGTCTCAGACCTAAATTTGTCTATGTTTTAAACCTGACTCGGTCACTGTTATGCAGTAGGTTTAATTTCCTACTCTTATGTGAAATTATTTCTACTAGAATGCTGAACTGAGCCACTGAGCTTAGAGACAATATTGTTTGTGCTAGAGAAATGAATCCCAGATCACGTTACGTTTCCTGCCCTATTATTTTGTGACCTGTGTCTTGTAAGCAATCTGTGAGCAATGCTGGAACTTCAGAGGCATTTTATCTGCTTGGCTTTCTTAACTGAACAAACACAAGAGTATTTCCAGGTGCTGACAGCAATGATGAGCTCAGTTTGAATCACTCATTTGTAAGTGCTGGCAGGGTCTTTAATTCAGTGTACATCAGTGATAAACACAGTGCCTGAGCAGAGACACAGCCTCACTTTATGATCCTGGGACCAGATCCACGTGGGGACATCCGGATCTCATCCAGAGCCACAGAAAGGCTCATAGAGATCTGCAGGGGCCAGTCTGGTGGCAGGCTGGGTGCTTGGAACAGAGGTGGGCAGAGATGGACAGGCTACAACACTGTGCCATTAATTCTGTTGTTTGTTTGGGCAAATGCACATCTGGATCTTGAGCCAGACTGAAGCTCCCACTCCTCATCATTCCCCAGGATTCAGGTTTGGTGGGCAAGAGACCCACAGGAGGGCTATCCCAAGGACCCTGTGAGGATCCAGTCAGCCTTCACCATCCCAGTTCCATACTAAAAGTCAAATCCTCCATATCACTGTCCCTTCAGTCTCTTGTTCTGAACATTCCCAGGAGGTTCTTTCTAAACATCCAGCTCATGGCTGGAAATGAAATATCAGTGTGCAGCAGAACACACCCCTCAAGCAAGAAGTGTTTCTGAAGAGGCCTGACAGAACCAAGAAACCTTCCCAGTCACCTTCCATCTCTAGGTGGCAGTTCAATTCTTCCTTCTCATTTTTTGTTTTTAGTCCATTAAAGTTCTCATTCACCAATTGCTCTCTTAAATGTTTTTAATTAACAAAACTTAATTTTGGCTAATACTGGATTTTCTCAATCCAAGTAAACCAGCTTAAAATAAAAATAAGCCGAGGCTCTGGCAAACACATTCAGGTCATCCTTTCACCAGATAAATTGTGTATCTTTGGTAAGGCTAGTCCCAAAGACTGGATCACAGTGCATAATTTATTAAAAAATATTGGGAGAATTCCAGTATCTAGTATTAAGTGGGTAGTTGTAATTCCTGCAGGATAAAGAATGATAAAGAAACAAAATGCTTTAATCCTCTACAAATTTGTCTAACATTTAATCTAGCTACTAACCATATGATATTTCCTTTCTCAAGCAGTCTTAATTGTTCTTAATTCTACTAATTAGGACTATGATGGAGAAAGCGGAAATCATCAGCAATTAAACTCATGTTTCTTTGTAGAGCCACAGCTCGTACGTGAGGTGCATATTCACAGCTGTGCTGGAATCTCCGTGTGGATCTGTGCTTTCAGAACATTTCACATTCACACAGCAGGTCAGGGCACAGCCATCACACTGAGCACTCCCGTAGCACCTTCAGCCTGCATCTCAAATCACGAAACAAAGACAGTTGAATATTCATGAAGCCTTTAACAATCTGGAAGCAGAATTCCCTTATGAGGCATAATAAAGCAGTAACCACCTTTACTCTCCAGTGCTTCCCCCTCCTATAAACCTCCTCTCCGTCTTCCCGGGCCCAGCTCCATCCAGCTGTTCCTCGGTTGGTTCCCTGTGTCAGTCAGTCCCCAGGGCTCAGGCTGTGCCTGCACCTGACAGGGAGAGGATGCACAGCTGCCCCTTGTCTGTGTCCTGCTTTGGCTACACAATTGACATTTGAAGCAGAGAATCAGCAGCTTCATGGACAGTCTGCAGAGACAATCCAATGCCTTTATGAGACTCAACTGCTCTCAAGCAGCCGGGCAACAAGTCCTTCTCACGTTCAGTCTTCTGTTTCGATCATTAGGCAGTACTACTATCACTTAATTAACATTTTTATCCCACAGTTCTCCCTAAAAAATGATAATTAATTACCTCTTTGTAGCAATTGCTCTCAGTGATTGATGCTTCTGATGCAGAATCTACCTCATACTTTTAAATGTGACCATAATATCATGTTATGATCACTTAAAATAGAAAAGAAATCATGTTTTCTAAGCCAGTGCTGCACAGTGACTTTGTTAGCAACAAGTATGTGCTGCTGCTGCTGCTGCAGAGAGGAAAGCAGCTCTGCAAAATGTCTCTGGTTCAGCATGCATTTTACTGTCCATGCACACAGCAATTCTCTTCGGAATTGAAAATAGGCTTTTCACATATATTTGAGTGTTAACCTGTCTTGGGGTCTAAGCAGGACTTTGAATTAAAAGTCATTTTGTTGGACAACTCAGGAGTTTCTCCTTGCATAAATACAGGTATATGAAAGAAGATAATTGGGTCGTAGACTGTCACTGTCTTCTGGCCCACGGTTCAGAAGCTTAGGGTTGGAAATATATTAGTCCTGAAAATGATCCTATTAGAATCATCACACAAATCTTGATTCCCAAATGCTGCATGGAAATGTATGACTTTTTAGCTGTTTTTTCCCAATTATACTATGATTCCTCTTTGAAGCCTGTAGAGGGTGTGCTCTCCATTTCAAATTAGGATTGAATGTCTTTCTGCAAAGTAGTATCCAGCTCAAACTGAAGTTGCAAATTAGCTCCAAATGAAATTGTGTGAAATGTTACAGAGTGAGATACACAGAAAGTCAGAAAAGGTGACAAAAAGAGTGCCTTTTGGAATTAGAAATCTATTGGTCTCCCTGCAATCTCAGTGTTGGGTCATTTCCTTCTTCTGTAGCTCAGCTGTGAGCAAAGATGAAGCCACTGGCCTCATTCAGGTTCTGAAGCCTCAGAACTATATCAAAATAAAACTGAGCACTGTACAGCTCTAATCTCAACTCCTTTAATCAGGAATGAGATCCTCTTTCTGAAAAGCAAACTGTTCTTGACCAAACCACTGCAAAGTCTACATCACTTGCAATTTTAGTGATGAAAATGTAGCAGGGAAACTACAGTTTATGAATTAGCACAGGAGTACTTAGAAATCCCACTGTAGATTACAGCGCCCAGAGGTCTCAGGAATACATTCCTGACTGTCTTGAACAGCTCATTATCTAAGTAGGGAAGACAAAATATGAAATAAAAGAATATTCATCCCCCAGTCAACGGATGGGGAAGGGAATCATAGCAATTAAGTTACCCCAGTTACAACATAGAGACTGTGGCAGAGCCAGAATCTGCAGCCAGAGCTCCTGGGTCTCACCCCAGGTTGTTTGCAAAGTCCCAAAAATTCCGTTCCGAGGAGCTGTCTCTCTGTTGAGCCAGGCACAGCTGTATGACACAGTGGGAGAGAGTGGTGTCCTCTGCACCTGCCCAGCCCCTGCTCTCCAGCAGGGCAAAGAACTGATTTATCATGGCAGAGCCAACACACAGTAAAAACAGGTTGATTTCAGTTCCACAGAAATTATTCTTCTATTTGTTCATTTTTAGGAACATGTTTCCAGCCAATCTTGTTGAGGCCACATTCAAGCAGGTAAGTGGCTATATTCCTTTTACTGACTAAGACATGAGCAAGCATTATATGAAAGATGTACCTTGATAAAACACAACCCAGATACAGACATGACACATGACTGCAGTCATATGTACCTTCAGCATTTAGGAATTAATGAGTCCCATTCCATTAGCCTCAGCAGCCATGGTATCTGAAGGCAAAACAAGGATAAAGTGCTCTCTAGTGTGACTGGAGAATAAATATGCACTCCTATGTCAGCTCCACATCCACTTGAGGAGAGCTGGAATATATTTAAGAGCACCTGGCAACACCACACGAAGGAAGAACAGAATACTGTGTTCAATTAAAGCAACAAAATAACGTATTGGAGAAGAATCTAATTACTCCGGTTGGAATTTGGCAAGAAAAGCTCATCTAAAAGTTCTGAGTGAGCAAGAGGCATGGCTGTATTTATTTCACCTGGGGGAATATTTCATGGGAACCTCACAAAGAGAAGGGCACTCAGGACCTCTAGGGAGTCATTCCTAATTATGTCTTACAGGAAAGTTGCTCTATCAGGAGGCAAAGTGTTTGCTGCACCAGGGTCTGATTATGGGAAAGTCTGGTTTTTTAACGCTTTTCCAAAAATTCAACTGTTTTTACAGATTTTATCAGATAGGGACAGGAGTGTTCATTCTCTCTTTCATGCCTGTTCCTTCAACATGCAGCATTGTTGAAACAGAGCACTTAGAAGGTCTCATTCAGCTCTTAATTCCTGCTGGAATATTGTAATAAAAACGGCTTTGTTTTCTTTCAGTATCGCACCAGGAGTATTCCCATCATTAAATCGAACAAAGCATCATCTGAAAGCACGACTCGTCGCATTATAATATACGGAGTGCAGGACGAGAATGGATCCAATGTCCAGAATTTTGCCTTGGATATCACCCCCCCTCCTGAAGTGATTTACAAATCAGAGCCAGGCGCTAGCGATGGCATGAATGTTCTTGGGATTGTGATATTCTCTGCCACGATGGGTAGGTTTCGGACATGCTTGGTTTGTAATAATCTAAGTGTCCATTTAAGAGAAAAGGATTGGGGTTGGATTGCTTGGTTTCTTGACTCAACTTTTTTAACTGCTTCTATTTAAACTTTGTGGGGGAAAAGGCAAGACGGTTACAGAGCTGTTCCCCCACCCTTTCAAAGACAAATTTTCAAAATCCTTGATGACTTTTGTTCCATGGAATTGTGTTTTCTGTGCATTCACTTACAATCTTTTTCTTTTTTTTTTCTCAATTATTTTGAGCTTTTATTTACAACCCATCTTTTGCTGACTGTAAGACAACCTTGCTCAGAGGAGGTAGGAATTACCACCAGATCACACCAATGGCCCCTCTACCAGTATGCCAACCCATATTGTTTTATGAGTTTTAAATCTGTGGATATTTCTTTTTTGATTGAAACCTCTTGATTTTATTTTTGGTATCCTGCAATGAAGATCGTTATACACCACCTAGTAGTTTGTCAGAGTAAGAGCTTCTGTCTGGCTTATTTATTTAGTTTAACTTGCTGGAAGAATTCATTGGTGCCATGTGTGTTATATTATGTTTGTGGATTTGAAGGAAGAAATTTAAACAAACATCTCCTAGTTAATCATAAAGTTCTGATGAGTTTTATAAGAAAACGCTGATCAAATTTTCCTTATGTAAATTCATTCTTGGAAGTTAATCTGGTCAGCGAAGCAGCAAAGGTAGTTCCATAAAACATCTTTGACTGTATTTATTATATTATGGTTCATACCAGCACAAGGGGTCAAGATTCAAACCTGGAGTTAGTGGATTTATCTTTGTTTTTTTTAGCTTCTCCAGTGGGTGGTATTCCCTGTACAACCCTGCTGGAAACTGGCTGTCTCCCAGTTTGTAGTATTTTATAGTCCATTTCCAAAGTACAACATCACCACAAACACTATTTCACTCAAAACCTACTGGATATGAATGAATTAATTACATCTACTTATTAAAACCAAGGGCAAATTTCTACTTCTGAGAACAGAAGATCGTTCATTTTCTGCCCAGAACTGAATGGACAGCTTTTACCGAGCCCCTCGGTCTTGCTGGCCCGGGGCTCAGGAGGTGGAGGCTGAAAGTTGGTATTTTCCTGGCTGATGTTCACAAAACAGCACCAGGATTGTCACCCACAGAACGGCTGCTGGGTCACCTCCGTCTGTGTCAGCCACGAGCAAACCTGAGACACCAAACCCTCAACAACAACTCATCATCACCAGGGACTATTTCAGGCTTTTGTTTTGAATAAAGGATGTAGCCCAGCATTTATCTGTCTTCAGCCTTCTGCATCACACCCCTCCCACCCCCCCAAAACGGAAGCATTGAAACAGCTTAGTGAAAGAGCGTTGTCTTCTGACCTAAAAGTGATGGCTTAGATGAATTCTGACAGGCTCACATCTTGAGAGCGCTGCTGTTGTGAAATCCCTGGATAAGGCAGCTGAAAGCCTCCCTCCCAGCCTCAGCAGGGGACAGCCCTGGAAGCGGCGCTGCCTGAGACGTGGCTGCGAGCTGTGGGCTCCAAGGGACAGAGCCGGGCTCCAAGGGACAGAGCCGGGCTCCTGCTCCAAGCCAGGACCCTGCACATCCAGAGCAAGGGGCAGCACACGCCACTGCCACCCCCTGTTGCCCCAGGCAGCTCCCCTCAAAGGCAAAGTCCCCTGGGGCAGCCAGTTTTTGAAGTGCTTCCTTGAGCAACTTATAATCCGTTCAGGGAGGATAATTAACTATAGGAAAATGTCATCTATTTATATGCATTAATGGAAACTAACCCTGTCTGGAGAATATATGGTTAGATGACACATCCCAGAACTGTCTTCATTTCCTTTCTGAGCAATGGGGGCACATACATGGGTTTTATTTGCTTTCTTCTTTACTGGTTAGTCTTTACAGCAATTTGGCCTTTCTCCCCATGAATCTGCATTTCTTTACCTCCTCCAAAACTGCACAGCCTGACTGATTATAAAGGTTAATTATTATCATGTAGAACAGAAAGCTACTAAAAATACAACAGAGGCTTCATTACTAACTCCCCATTACCAGAGCAAACTTCAAAACCTGGCTTTGTCTCCCAAGTCCTCGTTGGTGCTGCCTGGTTGTACGCAGAGAGAGATTCCCTCACCAGGAAATGTTTCTCAGTTTGTCTTCCACGGATCACTCAGAGCAGGCAAATGCCTCACAGGGCTCTATGACTGATGGTTAAGGACCAGCCTTGCTACCAAGGGGCTTTTGAGTTTCAGCAGGGAGGGAAAGCACTGGGGCTGTGTGAATACACCTGAGAACCTGAACCCCAATGCTCTGATTGCAGGTATAATGTTGGGAAGGATGGGGAACAGCGGCGTCCCTCTGGTCAGCTTTTGCCAGTGTTTGAACGAATCTGTCATGAAGATAGTGGCAGTTGCTGTTTGGTAAGTAACTGTTTTACTAAGAAAATCAATGTTTTTAAAAAGGAGTAAGAACATTTCAACAGAAGAACATGCACAGAGATAGTGCAAATTTACTTCCAGGGAAAAATGAGGATTAACAACCTAGTTGTTAGTTTTGCAGGGCCTCAGCATTTCAGGATGCACATACATCTGTCCCTGGTCTGTCCCATCCTTTTGATGGGACACCCTCTATGTTACTCCCAAATAGCAGACTATGGTATAGCTGGGTAGGGTGTGCTGTACAAGTCCCAAGGGCACTGCCAATCCCTGGGCATGCCAAGAGGGATCACAGCCACCCAGCCCACACAGGGGAGCAGCACCATGGGATGCTCCAGCTGGTCCTTCCATCCCTTCCAGCACTGCTGCAGACCCAGCCAGACCTACCAACACTCCTGCCCCAAAGATCAGAGGAACAGCAGGTGCTGCCAACAACAAGAGTCATCAGGTCAGCACCTTCTCCCCACTTCAGGATGTCCCCCAGTGTGGCTCAGCCTGACGTGGGGCAGGGAAGCAGCACTCTGCACTCAGCCTCTCTTCCCAGCTACGTGGCCCAATCTGACTGAGCTGGGTCAGGGAATGATTGCTTGGGTGGATACATCTAAAGAGGTAGTTTATTTCTGGAAAAATGAGGAAGTAATGTCAAGTCTCTAGAGATGGCACAGCTGCAAGTGGAAGATGGCTGCGTGCTCCCAGATTTTTTTTTTTTTAATCTATTAAAAAAAAAATATGCTATTTTTTGGCATCCATGACTTTGTGCGCAGCTGCCCACAGAAGCACAACAGTTTTGATAAAGCACCTGTCCAGAGTGGATTCAGAAACTAACAATTCTTCTGCCTGTTTATCTGCCCCAAATCAAACTCCCAGGCAGTCCAAGAGCATGTCTAATGCATGTTGGTGTTTCTCCTCTGTCTTCCAAAGGCAACACAAACGTTTACTTAAGAGCTTCCAATGAAAATCCATGAACAGCTACATGAGTATAAACACATGAGAGGAGCTTAGGATTCATTCCCCCTCTCCCCAGTAATTTACCTGCCTGAAGCAAAAAGTCAGAGCTGCCTTTGGAACCAAAACATTGTAAAGTTGTTCCTTGCCAGCACTATAAACTCAGCTGTGCTGAGGGGGACCCCACAGAAAAAACTGTTCAGCCCAGAGCTCTGGGCATCCTCCTGTGGTGTGGGGACAGAACAGCCAAACCCGGACAGGGCTGTTACTGGACAGAGCTGCCAGCTCTTACCGTGTGTCTCCTAATAATGACTGTCTTTCTTTTTGCTCAGGTATTTTCCATTTGGAATTGTGTTCCTAATAGCTGGCAAAATCCTAGAAATGGATGACCCCTCGGCCATTGGGAAGAAGCTGGGTTTCTACGCCATCACGGTGGTGTGCGGTCTGGTGGTGCACGGGCTGTTCATTCTGCCAATGATGTACTTCTTCATCACCAAGAAGAATCCCATTGTCTTCATCAGAGGGATCCTTCAAGCCTTGCTCATTGCTCTGGCCACATCCTCCAGGTATTACAGAGTTTCTAGACAGATCCAATGAAATACTTGCTAGATCCTTACTACAGCTACCTCTTGGGAAGAGCACACTGTTGCTGTAGCAGAGCAGATATATCTCTATCTGAACAATGGTTTCTGTCCAATTCACTGGTATAAATTTAAAAATTGTGTGTCTCAACATTTGGAAGTTATGTGGGAGCCACTGGACAATAGTATTTGTCACATTGTTTCCCCTTGGTTTAAAAAATATTGGACAAAACCATTTTTTTATAGAGGACTAGAAAGGAAATAAGTTCTTTTTCCATATAAAAAATATTGTGCTTCTACAAAGTTAATGTATATGAGGGACATGCAGTTTGTCCAGACTTCATTTTTGGTATTAGTGGGGAACCTCCTATTTCAGTCATGTGGAAACATTTTATCCTTTCCACTCATCTTTGTCTCTTGGTACATTAACAAAAGACTGTGGTTGCAAGCTATTGTCCAGCACTGGGAAAATATTTAACTGTTGTGCTCAAGGAATAATATCTTTAGCACCCTTTTTAGGGAAGTTGTACAATGAGTTTTAACCACAGCTGAACAAAGGTACAGTGAAAATGGGAACCAGCTTGTGAACAGGCTATGAAAATGCCTCCCAACATGATAAAATCGTCCATGAGATGTGCTTGAAAGGGCTGGAATTGCCTTGCATGGAGCAGATACAAAAATGACAATGAAAATAACATTTCTGTGTAGCCAATATGACAACACAGTTTCATGGCATCTCTGGCTGAAGGAATGTAGAAGATTAAAAGAAGGGAGAGGAGGGAATTATTATTTCAGTACAGAAGGTATTGGATCTCCACTGTGACATTTTATGAGGTGTTTTTATATATAATAGTTTGCTCCAAAGTGACCTATGAAGAGCAGCATGCTGAGAAACACAAACTCAAGAAAAATTACTTGGTGGTGGTGCTTAAACTCTAATTTCACTTAAATAATTAAGGAATTTTTTTTTATTAGAACATAAAAAGTTTGTAGCTTGAGATGTCACCACATCCCCAGATTCAAGTAAGATGATAATTTTGCACTCAAAGATGTTAATGTTGGAAAAGGCTCATCAGGCTCACATTTGACACACTTGACTACCTGCCCTGCTTCTCTAGAAATTCTCTTCCTGAAAACTCTATTGCTGACTCAGTTTTTAATCCGTGCCATTCCTTTCATTCTCTGGTTTGGTTTTTTTCCTAGAAAGAGATAACTTTTACTAAAAATCTGAGTATTTCTCTTCTTAGAAAAAAAAAATCCAACTTTTTTATGAGTATAGATGCCATTAACAAGGGAGGTTTAATAAAGACTTAAAAGATCAGTAGGCATTCCATCATTTCAAAATCATTACTTTTCTTGATTTTCCATATGATGCATCAGCATTGCATTTTGGTTTTATCACCAGTTTAGGAGTCTTTTACTGGTCTGGAAACTGATGAGAGAGAGGTGTCTGTCTCTGCTGAGCCTCTCTAAGGGAAACCAATCCTTAGTTGAGGTTTTTTTCAGCCCCATTTCCTTACCCCTTACAAGCTGGTGTGAGTGTGCCCTCTGACAGTGGGGAATACACAGGGAATTCAGCTTTCTCTTAAACCTGTGCTGACTTTGACTCTCCTGGGCTCTGACTCCCAGATAAGATCCTGTCTCTGGGGATATCAAGTGCTTTGAGACAGCACTTTCTCCCTTCAGCTGTGCAAGGAATAATTACTTTTAGGCCCAGAGAGGGTATAATGTGGGAACAGAGCTCTGGCACCAGCTGGCAGCTCAGTCTGCACCAGAACCACCAGCAGGACTTGCTACCAGATTTAGTATCTTTATTGACAGAAGCTGAAGTACCACCAAATTTAAGGTGAGTCCCGAGGGAGAGCTCTGAACATATGGATTTGGGCCTTGGACATTTTTGGATTTAGTTGTTTGTCCCTCCTTAAGAGTGTGTATATTTTGCAAATCCAACAAAGGCCCAACACGGTTTCCGATGTTTTTCTGCTCGAATCGCAGTGTCTTGTCTAGAGATAGCTGAACTTTTCACCTTCATTGCACTGAAAGGAATGGATACTGCACATTACTGAGCTGTTGCCAAAAGAACATGCACAAATAACTGGGGCTGGACAGGAGAGCTGCCTCTCCTGACAGTCAACACATCTGTATTTGGTTAAATAAGACTTGCCACAGGGGCATTATATAACACTTGTCATGTGGGTATTGGATTTTCAGATCATCCTAGAGGGGAACAAAGAGTCGATTTTAAGAATACTGATGTGTTTCTTGGAGATGTTTCTGTGTTGGTTCAGGTCTACGTCTAAAGATAGAAAGAAAAACACGGGTCAGTGTGCTGATGCTCATTGCAGATACTCTGCACCTGTGGAAAGCTTGTTTTTAAAGCTAAAGATCAAACTACAAGAAGCAAAAACAATACCACTTACAAAGCCCAAGAATGTAAAACAGGAGAACCTGAAAGCCACTAAGCAGCCATCTGATGGCAAGGATTTTACTGAATCTCAACATTATTTCTGCTCATTTCACTTTAGTACAAGGTTCTGCAGCCCATTCTCAGTCCCCTTATACTTCTCCAGAAACCCCAACTGCAGCAATATTTTAGTTTGCACCAGTATCAGTGGAGAGGCAGGGGAAGAAAAGCAGATGTCTTTCCTTTGGTGCATCTTTTAGGACATAAATGAATGTGCACATCTCCTCTTTCCTGCATCACTGCGGGGTGCACAGCACATGCTGCCCTTGCCCACCCTGCTCTGGGGTGTCCAGGCTACACAATTGGGGATTTCTGACTCTGCTTTCTTCCCCTCACACTGCCCCTGATCCTGTCACCTCTTACCACACTGAAAAAGCAGAATTCGGCCAGCAGGCAACATTCTTCTTGACTTTCGCTTTCCTCATTACTGTGGCAAGAGGGAATTTTGTTTTTCTAGGTCATCTTCCCATACCATTAATGAATTAAAGCAGCATATTTTCAGTGGTGCATCCCATCAAAAGAAGCAATTTTCATCTTCTCTGAAGACAAATTATAAGCCGTGAGTTTTTCAAGGGTTTTGCGGCTTATGAAACACTAAGATCTTGGCTATTGCACAGTGTAAATTAAAGGCAGATTTAGAAAGGGGAGATGAGATCAGTTTGCTGATTTTTTGGAGCAAATATCAAAATGCATTTCAATGATAAGATAAACAGAGCAGGCTGAACAGCTGTTCTTCCACAGTGACTGGATGTCTTTGTGGCTCTCACTAGTAAGAGCTTGGCCTGGGCCAGCATTAGCTTACGCTCAGTCTCTGCAGCTGCAGCATTTTATCCCAAAATTGAGATAAGACTCCGAAAATGTATTTTTAATTGTTAATGTTGGGAGAAGATACCTCTCAGCTGAAAGTTTTGGGTCAGTTTTTAAAAGACTTAACAGATTAAGATCAGTGCTTTAGAGTATTTTTTCCTGCATGATAAATATTAAATGTCAGGCTTTAATGTTACTGCTCCACTGTTTAACACTAGATAAAAGTAGCTTTCCACAAAACAAACTTCACCTAGTTTAACCAGAAAGACAAACTAGACAAATTATTTGATATTGTCTTTTATAATATTGAAATGATATATTAATATTACTCCAAACTACAGTAGGACCCTTTTTTTCCCCCTTTGCCTCCTGAGAGCCACCAATAGCCAAAGCCTTAAATAGGAGATATTTTTCTGGTGTGTGCCAGATGATACAATATGAGTAAAAATGAAACATCATTGGACCACCTCTTCTAGGATGTTCCATATAACTTTTGTCAGCTGTATTCAGGATAAGTTGATTTCTATGAAACAGTTGCTGAAAGGGCACTCGGGGATGTAAAGTAGCAATCTTGTAAGTGAGAGGTTAAAAAGACTGATTGGGTCAATCCAGCCTGAGAGAGGAAAAGCTGATTTTTAACATTATGTGTTGCAACAGCTGATTGTGCAAGGAGAAATAGAGAAAGCACATAAAAGCAAATTTAGTGCAAATTGAGAAGACTACCTCTAGATCATAAATTAAATTTCTCATCAGAGTTCTAGAAAGTCTTTCAGCAGGAGTAGGTAGAACACACATCCTACTAACTCTAAGATGTAGTGTCATAAATTTGAGTGAGACAATGTAGTAGTTGCCCATCTAAGAAAGTACAAGAATCTGGAAATTTGTTTTCTTTCAATATCTTGCACCTTTTTCATCATCATTGCACTTACATTCTGAGCATTTTCTTTATTATTGTAATATTTAACAAACAACAAATCCAATGTGTTATGTGCCTAAGAAATTTTACTTCAGTCAGCATAAAATTCAGATGAAAGACACACCTAACTGTGAGACAAAGCACAAGTTTAAAAGTTGAATATTTGCGAAAACAGTGTCAGAAAATCTTTTTACAACAATGGAAGTAGATACAGATTTTGCTGGTTGTGCCATCGGTATTATGAGATTGTTTTGCACAATATTTTTCACATCTCAACCAAATTGTAACACGTTAATTAGCTAAAACTTGCATGTTTGACAGCTCTGTTCTCTGCCCTCAGAACAGGCAGACAGGTAAAATACTCTGGTATGTCAGAGTGTGGCAAGGTGGCAAGGACTTGTAAGATTACCTTTTGTCCTCATTTCCACCCAAAGAAATTAGACAGCGTTTTGTTACAGAAAATGTCTGAGGGAAGACTGTCTTTAAAAACAAGCAACTCTGCAAAACTGAGTAGCTGCAGAAAAGGGAGACAATGAGTTAAATAATTTTTTCTTGGAGAAGCCTCTAGTCAGAACATCTAGAAATGCTACTGAGTCTGCTCCTAGTTGCAGCTGCTCCCAGGGCTTTCAGTTCTACATTATTTGTGAGCCACAGCCTCTTCTCTGATGAACATTTTATGGTAAACAAGAGGCAGAGAATTTCAGTCATTCACAAATGACTGAGTGAAAAATGACAGGAATGCCCAAGAGAGAAATGACATCTCAGGAGCAGCTTGGTGATTATGGGGTTAGGCTTTGCTGTGTTTGTTTTTCAAAGTAAATATTGATTAAATACTAGGAGTGCCTGAATTTAGAAGTTTAATATACCCCAGTTACAGGAGGTAATCAGATTTCCATTGCTTTCTTGCCTTTCCAGTATATTTACACACCTAGAGAAAGACTTTGGTCTGGGTTTTTAGGCAGTGACTGCCAGTTTGTAGTAAATCATTCAGCAGTCAGGCTTCATAAAGTTATGAAAAACAGAGATGTCATACTGAAAACATAGCCTTGTCTTTTTTCTTTTGTGTTTCCATGGCAGGAAGTTACTTTTCCTTTCCAAACACGGTTACTTTCCTCGAACAACAGCTTGCACAAATACAAAATGACAACTCCTACTCACGGAAATATTTTGTTTTGGCATTCCTGCAAACTTGGGGTTGTGATTTCAGAGTTTTTGGAATCCCTCTGTGCTTTTATAGGACATTTGCAACAACTGAGAAAGAATTTGCAGATCAAATGTGTTATCTTCAATTGGGAACAGCTAATGGTCATGATAAGATTTAGGTATTGGAGCCACATTGTGATGTAAGGGTCACTACACACGGTGACAGAGCAATCTGAACTGCCAAACCAGGGGGAATACACCTGGATTTCCTGTCTCAGGGCATGTAAATCACAGGACAACAGGACATTGAAGATCACAGTACATCATACCAATATATCCCCTATTACCATCTTTTTTAAGGGGTAACTTTGGAATAATTTTGAAGAAGTTTGCTATATTACATCTATTTAAATAGTGTCAGATAGTGAGCAGTGTATTAAAATTGGTATAATAACATGGAAAGTATTTTGTGATTTGTGTATTTTTTTTTCAGGTGTGTTACTTATTTTCCATACAAACTGATGTGCCATAAAAAATACCCCCTCACTCACTTGAATGCAGTCTCATTACTCATTACATCAGTGAATGAGACACCACATGGTAAAATGCAGAATGTTACCAAAAGGCTGATAAAATATACAAATAAATATATTTCAGTATATTAGTATTTAATAATGCGTACCTCTTATTAAAAAGGATAAAATGTATGACCATATACTGTTTTGTTAATTGTCTCAGTCAATGAAAACAAAAATCAGAAATATTTTTTAGGATATCAAGCTCAATTTAAAATAAATACCTGTCAAATGGTCTTATACCATTCCATTCTATTCCACACACACCTCATTTACATATGTACACATTATTATATGACCTACAGTTATGTGATTGTTATACGATCACACAAGGGATGTGGGCAGATCTGTCTCAGGGAGAAAATGGGATTTTATATCCCTAAATACAGATGTTTTGTCTGCATCTTTTATTTTCAATCTGCTGTTGATAAGATCTTTGTCTAACCCCTCACAGCAATAAAAAATTGTTTATATATGAGGTAGGCCTGGAAGGAAACATTTTTAGAAACCATGAGTGTAAAACAGTTTTCAGAGATTTTAGTAATAAGCTGCACAGGGTGTTGTTCCCTTTTCTTGCATTTGAGTGTACAACACTGCCTCTGTGGATTTCTGTCCCTTTGCTTCTGAAACAGGGAAAGAGAAAAATATTTCTGACTTTGGGGAGCAAAATGAGCACTAACTCCAACATTTATAGGTGTAACTGTGTTTATCCTCCATCAAGCAAAGGAGTGAGTTACCTGGCGAGTGAGTCACGTGCAGAGCAAGGAGTGAGAAGCTTGGATGGTTGTGTGAAACTTGCCAGGAACAAGGTTTGCTACAACCCGTTCATTCCCCAGGAACAAAAATAACCCAGTGTGTGCTTCTGTGCTGTCGTGCAGCTCAGCCACTTTGCCTATCACTTTCAAGTGCTTGCTGGAGAACAACCACGTGGACAGGAGGATCGCGCGGTTCGTGCTGCCCGTGGGAGCCACCATCAACATGGACGGGACGGCGCTGTACGAGGCCGTGGCCGCCATCTTCATCGCCCAAGTGAACAACTACGAGCTGGACTTCGGGCAGATCATCACCATAAGGTACAAACCAGACCCTCCACGTGCTGGGGTTTGCAGGTCTGCAGAGAGTCAGGGGATCAGCTGAGCTGGGGGGGACCCATCAGGGTCATCATTTTGTTGAGTCTGAGGCACGGCTCATGTATGTAGCAAGAACAAAATTCATCTTTGCTGTTATCAAAGGATGCATCCCTCAGAGAAGGGTTGTTTCCAAGTAACACAGAGATCGGGGACTGCTTAAAGAGAAACTGTAGTGGTCCTGTTCAACAGATGCACGTGGACATCAGGAAATGTGCTTCTGTTTAAGGATAACTGTCTCATTTTTGCTTTTAGGCAACCCATTGATCACTTCTAGAATTGGAATATTTTATTATTGTTGTTGTTTAAAACATTATTTTAAACTTCACAACTGTTCTCACCTTGAAGCCTGATTTGTGTCCTCAAGTGAAAGGAAAAGGTTAAAAAGTTGCAAAACTGGAAGTCTTATATCAGGAAATAGTGTGTGCTGGGAAGCTCTTGCAGGATTAGGGGAAGAGGGAAGGAGGACTGATGCTACTATCAGGGCAGGTTTTCACAAAGATGTCAGATCACTCAGATGGTTTTTAATTGTCTTCTCTGCTGCTCGTTAAAGCAAAAGCTTCATAAACAACCATGCTCTCAGTGGGTAGAGAGTGTTATAGCTGTGTACTCCATCCTTGAAAGGTCTGTAATGGATCCAAAAGACTGAAAGATCCAACTGAACAATTACTGCCAGAATAACTCCAGTGACTGCCAAAGAATTCCTCAGGGACTGAAACCTGCAGGTTTCCAGCAGGGAACAAATGATTATAAAAACATTCTTTATAGTCAGAGCTTTGTGCAATAAATTTGAGATCTGCTTAACTACCCACCCACTGACCTCACCACTGCCCCGTTCACACTGCTGGGCCTTGCCCATCTTCTGCTGGACCTGAAAACCTTCATGACAAGATCAGAGTCCTGAAACCAACCCCAGATGACAGCTGAGGTTTGCTAATGGGCTTCTGGCAAGACCTGGTTGGACTACAAAAAGAAGAAATAAATTGTGCCCATATGAGCTCTTGCTTCAGGCTCGCACTCTCTTTGAAAACTGTTGGAATGAGCCTGTGCTAAAATTTAGTCTTTTGTGATTTGGAATTTCGAGATTTTTTTAGCATGTGATGCTAAAATATGGCCCAGAGTATGAGCAGATATTATACACACTTTGAAGTAAAGAATGGTAATTTTAAAAATGAAGGAGAAGAAGAGTGATAGTAAACGGAAAGAATGTAAACTCTAACTTTTCCTTACCAGAACCCCCTTTTATCTCTTTTAATCCCCACATTAAGTCTAGTACATAGGAACCAGACAGAATTAAAACAGCAGACTGAAAATACAAGTAAAGATTGTAAAAAAATCCAAGAAAAGAAGAAAAATAAAAAGACTCACAAATGAGGAAACTAAACAGGAAATCATGGTGGACACAGTACCATCAATGACATAATCCAAATTCTAATTGTATTCTGTAGGCCAAACCTACCCCAGATCTCGATAATTTAGGACCTGGTGATTTAAAATTCAAATAATTCTGAATGCCAGGATATTTTTGCCAGAGGGAAGAAAACTGTTAGACAAATAATCAGTCTACTTTGCTCATAGTTTGTAAAATCCAGGTTAACAGTTTCTATCAATGCAAACATTAACGTAGCAGAGAAAGAGAGTAAAGATCCTATTTCCATCAATTGATCATCTTACAGAAAGAAACATCTACGTTAAGGTAAAGATGAAATGGAATAGCAGATGAGCTTGCTTGTAAAATCTTAGTTAAACATTCCTGGTTTTACTTTCAATTAAGTCCTGAGACTTTGTGGCCTGATGTAAGAGGCAGAAGCAGTCCTGATCAGACAGCCAGTTCATAGCACTAACTGGAAAGCCTTTTCATGTTCATTATTGTTGTCTCTTACTCAGCTACTGAGCTTCTGTCCCTTCCTATCTATGCTTTATTACAATGTTATTAGGATGCTACACAAGTTAACTTCTGCAAAACGTAATTTTAAGTCTTTCCCCTTCCCTATCACACCCACATGCTAACTGTATTTTTTTTATTTAAAGAAAGGGTTCTAGGTAGAAATGCTGCTGCTGCTGCTGCTGTACACTGTACAGCTGGTAAGCAAGGGACTGGATATCCCCGTGTTTCAGTTTCCATATGGGTGAACACACTTACCCTCATTTTCCATAGTAGGTTAATGAGACTTAACTGCTTGCCAAAAGCTCTGACATTCTTGACTGATGAATGCAGAGGATTATCAGTGTAAATGCTCTCTGTCAACCTTTTACAACTGTCAATATTTGTTCTTTGTCTTTCTGCTGGTTGGCCTAGCTCTTGGAAGTCGCTAGTTGTGTGGAAATGAATACATCAAGTCACTTTTGCTCTTGGAAAAAGGAATTAAATCCCTCCCTTAAAAATAACATTATGAAAAAAATGTTAAGCCTGCCAATTCTTCTCTTGCCCTGGTCTCCCATTCATTTCTGCTTGCCTGACTTAAAAAATGGTATGAAGGTCAAGTAAAAATACTTTCCAGAAACTGAACATGTAGTCACATTCACGCTTGCTTAATATTTGGATCCAAGTATGCAAAGCCATGTGCTGTGCAAGGGCTTCACCCCTGGTCCAGCCTCTTTACCCTTGGCCTAACCCTTGAGATGGATTGACAGTAAAGGCCCCAGGCAGGGCCAGCCACGGATTTTCCTGGCACAGGAGCTGCCCATGGTGACCCTGAGGTGTCTGGGAGCTCGGCTGCCAAGGAGAACAGCAATGTGTGGGGCTGGCAGGCTCCTGCCACGCAGGTGGTGCCATGACCCATGAGAAGCTGGCAGAACTCAGCCCACAGCCTGGCTGGCCCCTCCGCTCTGCTCCTCTGATACTGAGAGAGAACAGAACTGCCCCACCAGTGCCAAGCCTGCCAAGGCTGAGGGTGAGAACTTAGCCCTGGGCAGACAGTTTGGCCTGTTCTTGCTGTCTCACCTGGATTCTGTCCACAAAACAATGGCAATTCCAGGCAGTGGCTGGTGTAAGAGCATGGTTTAGAAACATGGTGTGGTTTCTTCCAGAAAGTCAAGCTTATTCCTTTCTTTTGTTGTTGAAGTATCACAGCAACAGCTGCCAGCATAGGTGCTGCAGGCATCCCCCAAGCTGGCCTGGTGACAATGGTCATTGTTCTCACCTCGGTGGGGCTCCCAACAGACGACATCACGCTGATTATTGCTGTCGACTGGGCACTGTAAGTAACACAAAGCTCTTGAGGCTTCCATGGTGACAACTTTGTTAAAAAGGCAAATGGTCTCCAGGGGTACAGTAATACAGATATACATCTATATATATATATCTATAAAAGGCAAAGGAAGGGATTATGTAATTTGAAATGGTGTTAATGTGGCCTTAGATTAAAAACTCTGCTGATGTGGACGTTATATTGAAAAAGACAGACAAATGAGGGAGACTAGATGAATCTTGGAAACATGTCTTGCATGGAAGGGCTGAAGAAGTGGATGCCATTTAGTCTAAAAGCAGAGCTGAAAAGGTCACCACAGCAGCTTCTCAGATAGATAAGATTGTCCAGAAGAGGACATTGATCAATCTTCACACTCACAGGGAAGAAGGACGAAGAAGCAGAACAAAGTGCCTACCTCAAATCAGATCCCAAAAAAACTTAAGAACTACTTTCACCTAGAAAGACAGTCAGGCAATGGAAGTGGCTGCACCTAGCCAGGATGGATGATGATCCTCAAGACAACTTTGAAGGTTGCGCCAGTCAAATGTGCTTAAGGGGCAACTCTGGCACCTTGCCTTGGGCAAGGATAAGGGGCCAACATTCTTAGGAAACATGGTTTCTGTGCTCTCTGATGTCAGTGCTACATGGGCAGCAGCTGCTTGCAGCCCCCAGTTTTGCAAGTGCAGCTGTTCTGCAGAGAGGGCATTTTGCTGCATCCCCAATCACAGGGGATTTAACAGCACAGGCAGGGGCTGAAACTTAACACGCACGGGATGAAAGGGATTTGTGTCATCCATGAGAAGAGTCACTTTAAAAACTCCTAAGGAGTGGTTTATTTGAACTCTCAACTTTTATGTAAATGCCAATGAATCAATCAATTCTGAATTGTCTAGGAAGGTGAATCATAAAATACTGGTCCCTAGCTGATTAGCATGTCAATTAACTGTGTAACTAGCATATGCATACACAAGGAAATGTCCAAATTATTTTTATTTAAGCTATATAAAATATATCTCCTTTAATACGGGGAGTTTAATTTCATCAGGTTTCTGGGTAAAAATGTGTTACAAGTCCATTCTGTTATATATCCTATTTTATTCAACTTTTAGCCACCTATTTTTTGTACAAAGAATTGTGAGAAAAAATATTTTCTGTCCAGTGTAATAAAATATTATTATTATTTTTTATTATTAGCATTAAGAGGAGTCATGAATCTTGTGCTGTATGAGTATTTTAAGACTGCATTACAAAAGCCTTTTCTCTCTATATTGCTCAGTTTTTGCCCAGCTCTTGCAACATCAACATTTCATTGTTTTTCCAGTAAGCCTACCACTGTACACAGGAATTATTCTTCTTTTTGTCTTACACAACTTTTCAAAACAAGAGAAAAAAGACTTTCAGGCTATAGTTCCAGACGGTATTAAAAAGTGAGTAAGAAATAGATCCAATTTTCTGTCTTTTGCAGATGACCTTTCAAACAAAAAAGCATTATTTCTGTATTTCGGCACTTGGTGGTTTCAAGAGCCTGCAGATGCAAAGTGTCAACGTGGTTGACACAATGAATATTTTCAGTATTAGTTTTGGAAGTACTGGAGTGTGAAGAATGCTTAAAGAAGGCTGGTTAGACGATCTCACAAGACTGAAATACCCATTACAATGCACTGCAGGTATTACAGCTGTCTTAGGTAGCCATAACGTGTATGTGACCTTCAAATCTTTAGCTAGTGCTTAGAGACATAAAGAAGAAAATCAGAATGTTCCCAGCTCATTTATCAAACACAAGGTAAAAGTTCTGCATCTTTAATAACATCATCTACAGCTCAAATCCCACGGACTCACATGCTTGCACTGAGGGAAACACCACCAGCAGCAGGTTGGGCTCTCAGTGGAGAATTTCAGGGGTGTGTGTTGTGGCTCTCCTCAGGCACAGTGCAGACTGCTCCATGCACTCACAACATGGAACACAAGTGGTCAAACACCGTGCCAGCAACAACTCCTTTTCTTAAGAGTTTCAGTGTGAAGAACTGTTTCCTTGGAAAAATCCTTGAAAAAATCTTGAAAAGATGCTAATTAGAGCTCAAAAGGGAGCTCAAACTCTTGAGCTCTGCTCATACAACTTCTCTACCACAGCTAACTTGTTGCACAATCCAGAATTCACAACGCTGAATATCTTTACAAGAATCACTATTTGATAATCAAGAAGAAGTCAGTGTGCAACTGGAACTTTTATCAGTATATGCTGTAACTGTTTTTTTTCCCTGTTTAACATGTTCTTGTGGAAATTTTCTTCAAGGCAAAACTCAAAATCAGAACAGTAGGAATTTTTAAAAAAACGGACTGAGCAAACAAGTGAAGGACTGAGTCAGGAGTCAACAACCATGTCCAGATGTAGGCTGTGGAATATTATTGCTGAAGTTGCTCGCAGATGCACATACAGTTTGGGTAACTTCTCACACAAATGAGCTTTCATGCAGGAGTTTTCATGATAATTAAACAGGCAACTGCATAAACATTTATATGCACTGAGTACCTGCCTAAAATAGCTGGAAAAAAAATCAGCACAGAGTTTCAATTCCTTTCTATATTAAGATACAGGATCAGAAATCTGGGCATTGTTGATACTGGACCATCACTGACTTTAATAAGCCAAACATCTGGAGATTTCTGAACCTCCATTTTATAACCTACATTTATAAATTAAGTTACTAATATGACAGAGTTTCAGATGTATATGTTGTTCTTGGAAAAGACGTGATGTATTTCAGACTTAGAAGCTATATCATCTATTTGAAATCTCATCAATTTTAACGAATAGGTTCCAGGATGATTCAAATGTAACACTTGTCTTTGACAGCCAGTTACTTTTGTCTATTTACAATCTGTATTTTAATAGATTTCTTTTCTAGACAGTGGGTAAAAGGTGTCAACAGGGAAGAAATACCATAAGTGAATAAATGAAAAATAGTTAAACTATATAGAAACAAAATACTATCAAGCATACAAATTTAAATTGGAAAAGGTAACCAAAAATGAAGAGTCTTTAAGAGGTACTGCATAGCCAGCATAAGAGCCAAAGTCACAGGTTTTACAGGAATTAACATTATTTAAATATGGTCAATGGCTGCTTGATTTGTGAGTGTAGTTGCATAGCCATCTTCTGAATTATTTTGATTGCATCCTGCCCATTCTACCAATACAATAATCTTCTTAAGTAGCACTTTGGTTGCTGAGATTGGTACCATGATCATTAATATAAGGGACTGGTTGCACTGGCTGACCTCTGCTTTTATTGAATTCAGACATTTGCAGCACCAGTCTCCAAATCAGGCCATATTGTTGGACCTTAATATATAAACTGGGACAGAAATACAGGTGTGATGTGCAGTTCCACCTTTTCAGTGCTGATTCAGCTTGCAACTCCAGGAGGACACAGCTGCTCCACTCAGCTTAGTCACACAATCAAGTGTGTGGCAGCACAGCACACCAAGCTCAGAAAGGGCTGGAAAACCCAACTGAGCTGCTCAGTAACTAACGGATGCCTGATACCAAACTTCTTAACATTTCTAAACATTTTAGCTCATAAAACCAGCAAAAAACTAGTCTTCAGCCATAATTCTGGCTGATAGAGGCACAGGAATTTACCCAAAGAGCCAAAACCTTACCACTACTGTTTCATTTTCCAGAGACAGGTTTAGAACAATGATCAATGTGCTGGGGGACGCACTGGCTGCGGGGATCATGGCCCACATCTGCCGGAAGGAGTTCATCAAGGACGGTGACGAGGTAACCGCGCTGTGAGCCGGGGTGTGCCAGGGTGTGCTGTGCTATGGCAAAGAACCTGCAAGCTCCCACATTTGGCTCCTCCAGCTCATAAAAGGTGTTTCAGAGAGAGGACAGAACTGGGCAATGGGCAGCCTAGCACATGGGGTGGAGGGATCTTTTTCCATGAGGTGATGTGAAAAGCCACTGGAGTTCAGAGTTTGGAGGCAGCTGTGTCTGGCACAGAGGGAATGGGAGCAGCAGAAGCAGCTGCGCTGTCCTGCAGATGGCATGAGATGCTGGGACTGAGTCCCACACTCAGCACCCAGGTCCTGACTGGCCAGTAATTTGTCCTGCTAGAAGTGTGACCAGCAACAGAGCAGGGGGACAGATGTCCTCCACTACCTGTGTGTAGTGGGAGGTAAAGGTATCTATGAGTGTGTATATGCATAATTAATGAGCTCACATCAAAAGCAACTCCCCTGGGCATTGCAAGCCCCTAAGTCAGCATCATCTGAAGCCACCCTTGCAATAATTTTCTTTTCAGACTAGCACAAGCACACGACTCCATTCCAGACTTCATTCTCAGACATCTTCATGGTTTCTACACCTATTACAAGTCCTTCCTTACATCATTGTTTTTCCTCCTCTGTATCTTACTTCATACAGCACACATACCTCTGTATTCTGCCCCTGCCTCCTTCCACTCCTCTGCATTTTCTCCTTCCTCTTTGGCATGCATCATTCAGTCTTTCCTTTTACCAGGAACTCCTCATGTCCTTCCTTCAATCCTTGACAAAGGAGATTCCTAATTCCATGAGCACATCAGATTTGGAGGTGCTAATCTCCAACCATTTTAGCTCATGGCAGACTCTCATTACCTTTCTTCCTCAAAGACAGAATAATTCATGCAGAAACATTACTTCATCAGGTCTAATTTTCACAAAACATGTTTCATTTCTGTGCATCATTTGCAGTCTCCCACACAAATAGCAAAATTTTTGTTTCTATCATTATTTCTCTCATTCTACAATTTTGCGGTCAATCCCATTCTCACGCCTTCCTGCAACATTCATCTAAAATTCCTGCTCTTTTCAGTTGTATGTAGAAAGACAGGCGGTGTCCTCTGAGGTAATTAGCACCTGCAGTAATTACTGATGACAGGATTAGGCCTGACTACAGGGGCTACATGTGCAGCTAGATACAAATCCCCTAAAATACAACCTATGTGTAAGATGGGTCATCCCTTACAAAGCCAGAAGTGTAGGCTGAGCTCCTGCATGACACAGGCCTCCTGACATTTCACTGCTCTATTTAGAACTCAGTCAGAACTTAAGAAGAGATGTTGCAGTAATATAAAATCCCTCCTGAGGGATTATTTAGTCATCTGTGATGAGATTTTTCTTTGAATCCTGCTCTGTAATGGTATTAAAATATACTGCTAGTCTGCCATACATTTTGGCTGCATATTTTGTGCAGTTAGTAATATATACCTAAAGGCCATATTTTCTCAGCTGCAAGCCCACCTTCTTTCTTTGCCAGTATTTACGTCTTACTTTCCCCACCAGAATCTGGTTTGATTTAAAGAACACTTCAATATTGAATTTATGAATCAGTTAATAAAATCCCCTTTATTTCTTTCAAAACAGAGCAAACTGAAGCTACAGGTGTTATTTTATTAGGTTGGAAGAAAGGCATAAGGCAACAACAAATGGTTTATTGGTCTATTTAATTGCACCCAAGAGCAAGCACTGCCCAGAGCTCAGCATGGTGGCCATTGAGGGTCTGTACTTTTTGAAGTGAGCCCTGGAATTCTGGTCTCTATTTACCCTACTTGTGTCACTTGACCAAGGGCAAGCAGCTGTTACCATGAGTGTGAGTTCAATTAGAGCTGTGACAGAATTTGCCTTTTTACACAGACTCCTTCGCTTCATGCAGATGGTGCAAAGATGCCTTAGGGTATATGAGAAACAGCTTCTGGAAGGCTATGGAGGCTCTAGATAATCCTGGTGAATGTAAAGCAGCCCACAGGCTTTGCAAGTAAAAATTCCCTTCCTGTTGTATACAGCAATCAGTGGCAGTATTCCAGATCTTAATGCTTTTCACATAGGTGCCATTGATCTGTGAAACTAAGCCTATTAACATCCATCAGATTGTGGCTTACCAGAGAAATGGCTGTGTGAAGACCATGAATGAATCTCGTGGACCAGAAACAGTGAAAGGGTTGCAGCACCATATACCCATACAAGTGGAGCAAGAAGAAACTCCAGTGGAGAATCACACTAAGAAATCCAACAGTAAAGACCACTGCACTATTGAAATAAATGAACTAGAAACAAATGTGTGACTGCTACACTCAGAGGTATCTCACACCCCAGTGACCTGATACCTAATCTCTACCTCACAGCTGGAAGAAGGACTCTTTGCCTCGAACAGGAAAACGTGGACTTATGGCCACCCTGCTTGTACTGGAGCTAGGAGACCAGCTGTGAACGTCAGGAAAGGCACACAGCTTGCAAGAGACATGGGCTTCTTTAGGTGGAAGATGTTACTACTGAAAAATTAACTTATGGACTACTTCTGTTTTATTCTGCACTCACTGACTTCAATATAGTATTTGACACTCCTTTGGCTTTTTTTAAAAAGCTTTTTTTTTTATTTGACCCTTTTTGATTTTCTAACCAAAGCCTTTTTTTTTGTGAATCTCAGTAATTATGAACACTGTAGAATTTTTGCTATGTGAAAATGTTTCAAAATTGCTACAGATACCAATTTTGTCTAATATTCTCTATACAGAGTTTGTGCTTAGTTTTAGAACAGCAGTAAGAAAATCACACTGATTTCCTGATCTCAAGGGGTTACATCTATTCCTAAATGACAATGCAAGCTGAAGGGAAGTGTGCATTTGTGCAAGAAAGGGCATTGAGGTAATTGTGATGGGCAGCCTTCAGAGACAGGCAGTCAAGCGTGATACCTAACGCAAAGATTTCCTAGGTCACTGCAGAGCACAGTTTGCCTTCCAAGTGCCAGATTTATTGACCTTTTTTTAACCTAACTCTTCAGTAAAGTCAGTTCCATGCACATGCAGTGGCAGAGGCGATGTGAGCCCTAATCCATAAGCACTGGTGCTAATGTGTCCTCTCCTGTAACCTATAGGTTGTTCTACTGTAAATATGTATAAACTCAAAGCTCCAGCTCATGAACTGTGTGCTGCATCCAAAGGGCAGACTGAGCACACACTGGAACCCAAGGATGCTGAGTGAAAATGGGGTTTTGTGAGGAGTTTGCTGTGGAAACTGCCCCATTATTTCTCTTAATTCAGCTGACAGTTACACCCTTTCCACTGTCTACTGAATCTTTCACTTACAGTAAAATCTGCTGCATATGTTTCCAATGTTTGTGATAGAGAACATTTTTAATAAACCTGCCATTTAAAAACAGGCTGTCTGTGCACTTCTACTATTAGTGTCTTCTTATGTCTCTGCTAAAATTGAGAGTGGAAGTGAGGAGACCTTTTGAAAAGTTGGGATTTGATCCAGAGATTACATACTAGCTCATACCAATACACTTGACATATTATATTTAGCTGCTTGTGGCATAGCAGCTTGAGATACCATGTGCCTGGTATTCTAATATGCTCTTCTCATCTGTAGGGAAAAAATAACCCAGTCAAAAAGGACAATTTCTGCATTAACCAGAAGCAGAAGTGTTTCATGTATCATTGCAGATTCAGTATATCATTCGTTCATGATTAGTGCTTTTCCTGGGATGCACACATTCACCTCTTCTTTAAGGGCTCCTGTTCAGACTATTTCTTATGTCATGCACTCAATAGTTGCCTCAGAGCACTGTAGTGTAGGTAGTTTAATTATCAAGCAATAAAGCCAGAAAGAATACTCATAGGTGTTCTTTGTCTGTAGTTCCTCAGAAATTATGTATTAATTTCAGAATATGTACAGTTGGTAACTGTTTTCCCGATTTGACCCTAGAGTGAAAAGAACAAACTCAGGACACAAATAACAGGGAAGAACTGAAATGATTCAGAGCAATTTGCTCCAGAACAAGTCCTGTAAAGGACCTGCCCTGCAGAGTGTCATAAGAATGAGTGACTGGGGAGAGCTGAGGCTGCTCTGTGCCTCTCGGAATGGGCAGAAGCACTGGCTGACAAACACAACATCTGATACTTTTCATCTCAGCAGCACTGGCAGCTCCAGGAGATCCCCCTCATCCTTCCCCAGCTGTCCATTCCTGCCTGCACTGCCTCCCCTCCTCTCCCAGCTGTACAGACCCAGTTATTTATGAGGTCAGACAAAGAACCAGATGAGAAGTATTTCTAATTCAAACCAGTTCACATGTGTTTTCAGCACAGTCCTAACAGACAGTTGTGTCAACACAAGTGAAGGGGTGATGCAGGGACAAGATCAAGCAGCCAGGGATGAAACAGGGTAAGGGACTGTGGACAGGGCAGGGTCTCTGTGTGCCAGCTGTGCCCACAAAGAAAACACAACTGAAAGATTCAACTTCACCCAGTCAATGACAGCTACGTGAAGTGATAGTATAATCCTGCCAGTCATCTATCAGTTTACAAACACCTTGCATAGATAAAAATGATGAAGAAAGAGGCCAAGTGGACCCAAGATTTGGAACAAGTAGTTCCAGACTAAGTGGTTTTGGAGAGTCTGCCCACACACTGTGCCACTGTGCCAGGTAGAAAGTGCTCCCAGCCTCATCAGCACCTTCTGATCCAGCCACCTACAACCTTTGGCTTGCTACAAGTGAAATCCTTTTGCCCTTGCCTGAGACAGCTCACTTGGTGTCACACTCTTCAGTACAGTCATGGCTCAAGAGGTCTAAGTCACCTCTGGTGCTTAAGCAGCTTCTACAAGGAGAACTCCAAATGAGATAAAGTACCAAAGACCAGCAGTCAGTTGTGCTGCTCAAGTCCTACACAACAAAGAAAACCACAGTTTTGCCCATTCTGCTCTCACACGTAGGCAATGTAGGAGTCTCATGTGTGAAGGCATATTTTTATGGAATCAAAGGCTGGTTTAAAATCAGCTTTCTGCATTCAAACCCTATTCAAAGAGTGTCCAGTTCTGCTTTGCAAATTGGAAATGCATTATGTTTTTTACATGGTAGTGTTTGAATCTTTAACACTTGGAGTTCACTGCAATCTGTGCCTCCCATTCAGCTGGGAGGAAGGCAATGGCCCTGTTTCTCACCTGGCCTTTTTGATTTGTGCTATGAAATGCTGTAACCAGAGGCCTAAGGCACTTTGGGTCCTGGTTCTGGTAAATATGTGTTGCTCAGTGTATTGTGTCCTTGGCTGGAGCACCTGACTGCTGCTGCAGTCATTCTGTACTGCACACAAGACACCACTGTTAGCTGGGAGAGGTGAACACTGACATTATGATAATTTCTGATAATTTCTGTGGTAAGTTTTCCTCAATTTAGCTATTTTCTGTGTCTCATGGTGTGTGTTGTCAAGCAGCTTGATGCACAGTGCAATTAGACTGGCAGTAGGTTCCATAACATATTTGTATGCATGGATCTGTTCGCATTTTCCAGTTATACTCACACTTCCTTCCAACAAAAATAACAAAGCTGTTGATTATCAAGTTAGAGTGCAAGCTTTGTGTTGGTAAATATGTTTCTCCTAGTTTCAGAGCATAAAAACAAATGTGACCTTTACAGTCTCAAAAATTTATATTAAAAAAATCAATCAATCGACCAGTCAATCACATATTACAACAGTTTGCATGGTATAATTTCAAGCATATGTGGAAAGAACATATTTCCTAACTGGCAACATTCAATCCTATTCTGAAGTTGCCTCTCCCTGCTAAACAGAAAGGGAATGTAGCCAATTAAAGTATTCTAAAGGCACACTAAGGAAGAGTCTTGAGAGGGGAAAGAAGATGAATAAGAAGGCTGGTGCACTGCATACAGCTATAGAAGAAGGAATTTGGGAAGTAACCCAAATTAGCACACACTTATCAGAGGCAGTGGTTTTATGCTTTTTAATTTGCAACTCCTTTGCTCTGATGATACTACTGGGAGGAAAGAAGCCACTGCAGATTGTTGTGGCATAAAACACCATTACAGACATATTAAAACAGGTTCTTGAGGATGTTGCCAATGCCAAGGAAGTTCTGCAGTGTTGAATTGCTGTAATAAATCCTTGTGCAACAATTAGAACTGAGAGGAAGAGACACAACCAGAGCACTTACGCATCCCACTAACTCCCAAGAGCTTTCAGATGCCAACCCAAATACAGCTGTTTATGGAACCAATACAGTTACTCATATGCTCTGCTAGTCTTAATTGATTCCACCTAAATTATTTAATTGCAGCCAGGTTTATTTGTGCCACCTGAATACGAACCCTAACATACAAATAAGATGATCTAAATAGTCAAAACATTAAATTGGAGTTGCCCACCCTGCTATACCAGCAGTTCTATAGCACTTCGAAAAGACAGGAACTCTGGAACACCCCCATTTGATGAGGTCTCACTTTCAACTCTACAACAAACATCAATTTTAGTCCCTTTTTAACAACAGTAAACTGATTTATAATACTTTCAAAGCAGACAGAAAGCTTCATCTTCAAGCCAGATGGATTCTCTTGGAAATTACCTCAGTCCTTTCTGTGCTTTCCATAAAAATGAGGTAACCATTAGCAGAAAGTGGTTGATGTGTGCGAGCAAAATGTAAAACCTGGGAAATGAAGCGAATGTGGAAAGCTCAGGCTGCCTTTGATCTTGCCCAGCGCTGAGCACCCCCCCGTGTCTGTGCCTCTGCTGAGCACCCAGGTGTGTTTTTCCAGCAAGAGCAGCTCTATCACTACACAGAGGCAATGAGCAATTGGCTTTCCCCTGCAGGCACTAAAGCTGAGCCCCCCAGCTGAGGACTAAGTACAGGGAAGAGAGAAAGTAATGAAGGTTTTTCTACGGGGATGCTACTGTTGCCTGCCTGGCAGTGGGAGAGCAGAGCTTTTTGCAGTAATAAATACCTGGCTTTGCTGCATTTGGAAAAGAGGCCCCAAAATAGACGAATTTAACGCACACATTCACTAAGGGCTGAGCTGAAAATGAAACACATGTATTAAAATTCTCAGTTTAGCGTGTGATTTTACCTACTACTGAGATGAGAGACACTCAAAATTACATTCCTCACTAACTACTCTGGAGCATACTGATTGATATTCCTGGAATTTATAAGAGGCTTTGTCCCACAAAACCCCAAATGCATTAGATCAATAGAACAGGAAGGGTGGTCACTACTTAAGGTCAGGTTCATTATTCACTCAGACTTCCCAAGTGACCACAAGAATGCAGGGTTTGCTTCCCATCTGTAAACAGAGAAAAGGTCCTTTCTAAATCAACGTGGTGAGGAGAAATGAGCTGAAGACTGAGACAGTTACGTAACACAACAAAGGGGACTCATGATTACCTTGGATTTGCCACTCCTGTCTCTCTGGAAGCTCTACTCACAGTAGTCACAGGAACTGCCAGGCTTCCATTTTCAGCGACAGAACCTCAGATCCCACCATTTATAAAGCAGCAACAGTTGCATCTCTGTTGCCTAGAACATGATTTATGGGAATAGATTTGGCACAGCTGAGGCTTTTGGCAGATTTGTGTCACAGGGTATTTTAGAAATTTTACAGGCTGTCAAACAAAATCGTAGCAGTCTGTTACGGGGATTTTGGGGAACGAGTACAGAAGGCTTCAGAAAGACAAGATGGGGAGTATGGCAGGTGAAGAGGGAAAATGATCAATCACTTCTCCTGCAATAGAATCAAACCTTCTTTCCCAGCTGGCTCCACAACAGGAGGGTACCAACAGCTGGAGATGGAGGGAGGGAGCAAGGGAGCAAGGAATCCCTCTCCTCACAAAGCTCCTGTCCCCACGTGGCCACTGCAGGTACCCACAGGCATCTGTGACTCCCTTCACAGCTGTGCTTCCTTCCAAACCAGCACAGAGCACTCAGTCCAGCACAAGAACCAGCAAATATTGTTCCTGAAGAGTTTGCAACTAAATCATTATAAAACTCTACATTTCCCATTCCACCGGGATGTGCTCAGGTAGGTCACAGAGGAGCTTTTCAGGTTCCATCTCTGCAAATTCTGTTCTGCAAGGTACAAAGAGTTCTACAGCTGTTGCTTTAAAATCAGCCATCTTTCATCACAAAGAGGTATCTGCATTTCATTTTGGAATTAAATGTATGCTTCTGTGTTTCTGCACGCCACACCAGCTGAAAGCCAGGCTTTGACCCACCACATGAAACTCACCGTAGTTAATCATTGCTTTTGAACTTTCCTAAAAAGGATCTGGTATCTCTAGCCCACCATTCCCCCCCCCCCCCACACCAAAAAAGTATTTTAATAAGATGGAAAAAGCAGGGGAAGCAAAACAAAAGTGTTTTATGTTCACAGATATCTCATATTACATCTGCTACAAATACTGCATGGGATAAATGGCAAAACCAAAAGAAAAATGAGACTGACCTTGAGATGTTTCATTATGATTTCATTGCTTCTAGTGGTTTTATTGGGTTTTACCACTAGGCTATTAAAAACATGTGGAAAGTATACAGAACTAAGTCAAACTGAGCATTTTCAACCCTTCTTCTTTTCCAGTTAAATATTTTCATATTTCTTTAATGAGTTTTCCTGAAAACAAAGTGCAGAGATTTGGGTAGTTTATATTGATAGTTAATCAGTATAACGTTTGTTTTAGAATAAATCATCCACTTTTGTAATAAAAGGAAGAATTTCTCTGATACGAATCCTTCCTAACCACGTATCTGGAGAGAGAGGAATGGGGATGGACAGAAGGGTGTCGGTCCAGCCCTGTGGTTGGATCTAGCTCCAGCAGGAAGTTTTGAAAGGAAGTTTAAAAGCTCTACAACTGGGAGGATTTCCACAGCTCCCTCTCAGCTGTGGTCTCCACACTGGTGCTGAGCACAGGACTGATGCACAGCTCCACACCTCACTTTCTGCACAAGCTCTCCAGAGTAAATTTCACAATAGGCATTAAGAAGTGACCTGCATCCCATTTTGTTCATTCCACAGGTGAGAACAACCTGGAGGATTCACTTTGGTTGTTTCTGCCTGGTTTGGCACTGGGAGATTCACTCAGGTTCTTCCTACCTGCTTTGCAGAGGGAGCAGGAGCAACCAAAGTGAATCTTCCAGCATCAAATCATTCAAGCTGTGGATGGTGAGGGTGCCTTAGGGTACAGCAACTCCGTTCTTCTGCACATCAGGGAAGTGCTTCGAGTTTTATTCCACTGCTGCATTTGCAATAAACAGACCCAAAACACAGGTCCACCAGAAAGGAGGCATCTAGAGTGTTATATAAGTAATTGAAGTTAATTTTAATCCTGCATAAAAGATATATCTTAAGATCTTTTTAAAGCTAATTCCTGTGATGACTGTCAACAAACACACAATTATATCCCAAGTAACAAAATGAGTCTCATTATTTTCTTGTATGCAACTGGAGTTGAAAATACTGAAAATCAATTCAATTTTTTATCAGAAGCAACGTTCTCAGCAGTATCATAATCATATGCTAAAAACAGATTCTGGAACTATCATGGGGAAAACTTGAGTGTGCATTAAAACACTCTTTGCCTGATTCAAAACCATTTAAAGAAGGACTTTGTTGATGGACTTTTTAATGTCCTTGGATACTACTGAAGAATTTTTATGGAACTACTTTGTATACTGGATTATTAGAACACATTTATCATCCACGGCCTGCACATATATCTCACAGCTGGCTGACTTCACAATAGCAGCATGAATCACAGCTACAGGGCACACCAATATTTTCCTCACTAAAGGCAATGGAGTTCTTTAGGGAATTTACTCACTGTTCTTGTATTAGCAACATGATAAACCAACTACAATGACCTCCATTAATTGATCCCATAAGAGAAAATGAAATACTTTTAAAAAACAAAACTAAGCTTATATAATATAAGACTCTATATATGTTTTAAGTTTTTAGGATAACTTCATCTAAACCCAGGAATCAAGACTCACCAACATTACAGAGTAGAGTGAAATCAATTAACAGGATATTGGACTATATCATAGAAGCTTCCCAAGAGACTGCTTCCCATCAAAAATTCTATTTGTAAAATACGTCTTAATTCTTATTCGGTAAGAATAAATTTGCTTAGGTTTTTTTAAGCAAAACTTGCAAAAATGTTAGTGGGCTCAGTCAACATGGTGAGAGGGTGCACCATAAATTAAACTCTTATTTACCATCACGAAACACTCTCAAGAGAGAACAATCATGAAGTTTCGATCAGACCCCTCCCACTGCCCTGCTCTGCGTGGAGCACTGGGGAGCAGCCGAAAAGGCAGTGGGGTCCCAGGAAGGGGAACGCTTCCCATTCTCATCCGCTTTGCTAAGGCAGCTCCCCAGCCTCGCTCCTCCGTGCACCGAACTCCCGCTCAGGAAAAGCGCCCTGTATCTGTCGTGTACAGCAGCAGAAGAGGACGAGGGCGTCTGGCCACAGATGCCTCAGGAGCAGCCCTGCCAGCGCGGCTCTTCAGCACCTGCAGGAGCTGGAGGATCCTCTCCCCAACTGCCCTTTTAATGTACAGTCCTGAAGGATTTATGAGAGTTAAGATAAATAATTTCCAAGTCCCCAAAGCAGCGATTCTTCTGTTGAGCAGATGCAGCAGCTCTTCGCCCCAGCAGGGCTGCCTGGCCCGGAGCCCCGGGCAAGGGGAGCAGCTGCCAGCCCCGGGGAGCAGGCCCACGGGGACCCTGTCCCGCTGCCAGGGGCACTGTCCCTCTGCCAGGGACCCTGCCCCGCTGCCAGGGGCACTGTCCCTCTGCCAGGGACCCTGCCCCGCTGCCAGGGACCCTGTCCCACTGCCAGGGGCACTGTCCCGCTGCCAGGGGCACTGTCCCACTGCCTGGGACACTGTCACACTTCCAGGGACACTGTCCCACTGCCAGATCTGCAGTCAGTTCCTGAGGAGCTGTCACCGCTCCCCCAAGGGAGGCCGTGGCAGCCTCCCTCTGCCCCACCATATCCCCCTTCAAATTTCATCCATAGTTTTTCTTTGGGTTTTTTTTTTCTTTTTTTCATAGAATCTCTGGATTGTACGGGGATCTTGAAGATCATTTAGCTCCAATCCCCTGCTATGGGCAGGGACACGTTCCACTATTCCAGGTTGCTCAGGCCCCCATCCAACTCACCTTGAACACCTCCAAGGATGAGGCAGCCACAGCTTCTCTGGGCAACCTGTGCCAGGGCCTCACTACCCTCACAATAAAGAATTTTTTCCTAATATCTAATAAAAACCTACTCTCTTTCAATTAGAACATGTTCCACCTTGTCCTGTCACTACCTGCTCTTGTAAATAGTCTTGTCCCATATTTACGAAAAAAAAAAAAAAAGTTTTAAAATATTTTTTTCCTCAGAAGAGTACCTTTATACTGCATAAAGCACTTCTTTTTCATTAAATAGAACACTTAGATCCCAGATATCACAGTGCGAGGCCCTCTCGAGGCAGGGCAGCATCCTCCTCACTACAGAGGTTCTGCCCGTCATCCTCCCTCCCTCCCTCCGTCCCACACGGGCCCCTGGAGCTCACCCCTCCTGCCAGCTGAGGCTGGGGACATCGGGATCGTGGTGCCGCTTGCACAGGGAATCCCAGGGTACCATCTTGGCATCCGGAAAGCCTCGGCCTTGTGCCGCCTCCCTCCTCCCCATGGCCGCGGCCGCTGCTCCCTCAGCCGGCGGGGCGGGTTGGCGCCCGCTCCGCCCTGGGAGCCCGCGGCCCTTTGAGTCTGGAGGAGCCTGGGCTGCTCCCCGGGGCTGGCAGCTGCTCCCCTTGCCCGGGGCTCCGGGCCAGGCAGCCCTGCTGGGGCGAAGAGCTGCTGCATCTGCTCATCTGTGTGTGGGGAGCTGAGGGGAACGGGTTCCCCACATCCCGCCTGACCCCCGGCCCCTCACAGCGCGGGCGTTACTCCATGTGGGGAGATAAAACCTCTGGGGAAGATGCACCACTGGCAGGCCTTTCCGCCCAGACATCCCCAAGTGAGGAGCCGTGGGGTGGTCTGGAGGGGAGCTGTGTGGGGCAGGAGGTGGGAGCGATGTGGGGCAGGAGGCGGTGCGGGGCAGGAGCCGGCGCTGGGTGCCCCGGCCCCGTGAGGGGATGGCCGTGGGGCGAGGATCCCGCAGGAATGGGGTGAGCGGCTGCGGATCGGCCCGTCCACACGGCAGACACAGATGGGCTGCGTGCCCACCGCCTGAAATGAAAGCTCATTATCCACCAGCTATTTTTGGCACCTGATTAATTCTTTATAGATCTCGAGCTGCATTTGTACCCCTGTCGCTGTGAAAAAGCATAGCTCGGAAAAATCCCATATCCCCCCATTTTGTGCAGTGTGCTCTGTAATGAGGAAACATGGCTTTTAAAAGAAAAGCAGCAAATAAACCCAGACCTCAGTCTGCGTACAGACCACACAGGAATACTAAGCATGCACAAATGCATATTTAGGGATAAAATTGCCAACTGAACATTTTAGACTTCAAGTTTTCACTATTCATACATCTATCTCAGCCTTAAAACCCTTCTATTCTTCTCTTTCCCAAGTCCAGGCAAATTACAGGAAGAAGGTTACATGAAAGCAATGTTTGTGTTGCCTCTTTGAAGCCTTAGAAAAGGCCAACTTCCCAGCTCCCATTTTCACTAAAGGAAATAATAAAATCAGAGCCTGTTCCTGGGTCCTGCTCCGTACAAGGTCTGGATGGGACTTTTGGATTATGGGCACCACCCACAGTCAAAAAATATGTAGGCTTAGTCCCATGGATTTCTGATTATTCCTCAACATCCTTCATGGCATCTCTTACCCCTTCAAGAGAAAGAAATAAGCTACCGTTTTGGTCTGACAGCATTATGTCCAATGTCACAGGTGCTGATGATACCAGGTAAGCGAGGAATAAGGCCTGTGGTTCTCCCTCACCAATTCTTACAGAACAATCAAAGAATCTTGGAGCATTTGAGGCTTTTACTGGTAAGAGTGGCGGTGTTTTGGGGGGTGATTTTGCTGCTGGAAAACACTGCTCCATTTAAAGGACAGATTCAGTGTGCAACTACTTGAAACAAACTAGAAGTGTTTCCTAACTTTGCCTGGTCTATACTATATGCACTTTAAACTGTAGGTGGCTCTCTTTTGGCAAAGGCTGCTGCTTGCTCAAGACATTCTGAGCCTGATTCTCCAGGTGCTAAAATGAACCTTCATCCCTGCACTCACTGCATCAGACTCTCAAGGGATTCAGAGAAGTCTGAGGCATCTGAGTTTTCATAGAATCGTAGTCCAAGAGACAGAAGTTTGAAGACAATAGAACAGTTCTCCATAAAACCGTACAAATCTGCATATTCTCAGCTTGTTCAGGAGTTTAATAAATTGGTGTTTTTCACAGAAGACTGGCAGAACTTCCACTGGTGTTTGCTGGAGATAGCTAATTGATTTGAGCTACATTCTGCAGACATTTTACATAGAAATCTATCCCAGCAGTCAATTGGAAGGATATTTTATTGCTCAGCTGTATAGATGATATTCAAAAATGTGTGGGTTTTGCAATTTCTAGGGCCAAGCTTTTACTTTTTCAGGAAGCAATCTTTCCTTCTATGATTAATGAGTGTGTTGAATTGTCTAAGGTAGGGAACAACAGTTTGAAATTGCTGTCATGTGCTATGGGAAACCAAAGGGAGAGTGTGGAACTAGATCTCCAGCAGGAAAACAGCTGGTAAAAAATTAAGCCAACTGTGTTTCCAAGTCAATCCTGGAATGCAGTATGCAAAACAACATGTGTTCAATCAGAAATCCTCAAAAGAAAAGACAATTTCATCAAGCAGATTAGCTGCCTCAGATGGAGGACATTATAACCAACTGAGAAACTTGTACCTCTGTAGGTCTTCTTTTCCTTGGTTTCTTTATTTTCTGTGATTCCAACAGGAGTTGAGAGCACTCAACATCATAAAATGAGGGAGGCTTTAAGGGAGTATTACAGCAAGCACCGTCTCCAGCCTTGAACTAAACTAATTTCTTTTGACACTTAATGGTTTTCTCCTAAGACAGCCCACACTCACTAATCTCCATCATTAGTCTCACTCCTGCCTCTCAGTGTGAATGAGATACACTGTGGAAAATTCTAGCACATGCATTAAACTTCATCCTGTCACTCCATCCTCTGATCACACCTTCGGAGACATTCACCCAACTGCCCCAAGGGCAAACAACAAACAGCAAGACAGAAATTTACCAAAGCTCTGTAAGGCAGACATACAGATTTTATATATATATATATATCTTCACAAGAGCAATTGTTTTATCTTAAAACCTTTCTAAAACAGGAATATACTGCAGGTTTTGGCAGTAGAGATAAAATATTACGGGATCCAGCCTTATTTTGTTTTTCTCATCCAAATATACACATTGTTATAACAGAGAAATAATTGCATCCAGAATTATTACTGCTGCTTGATGACCACAATTCCTCATACGCTGCTCTGCACATGAAACTACTGCAAATATCCATCTACCCTGGCCAACAACAGCTTCTTTGGGGTGGAGGAAAAGAAAAGAGGTATAAACATGGTTCACTTAAAATGCAGTGACAAAAATGGCATTTGAAGGCCTGTGTTCAAAACAGTCCCATATTGTTATTACAGATGGAAACAGTGAGGGAAGAGAAACAGAAGAAACAAAAGCCAGCTTTTGTGAGTTCCAGAGCAATCCCTTATGATCCTGGGTCTTGTATAAGATGATTTGGAAGCTTTGGAAAGGCATTCAGGGTCTCTCTCTGAATAAGGCACTGAAACACACTGTATTCCATGAGCCTGGCCCAGTGCCATGACAGTTTCTGCGTAATTCATTGCACGTTTTGCTAAGTGTTCTCTGTATATCTATATAGATATATTCACATAGACATATATGTATTCTTCCATATGTTTTCCTGCAAAACAGAAACATAAAATAAGTTACATAATGGAACACAGAATTCAGAATAAGACAAACATAGTACCTGTTGACATGTCACACGTGCCCCAAAACTACACCAGAGATGGCACTGATTTTGAATGTACCCTAAGTCTGTAGGTATAAATTATTTCTTGATTAACAAAGTTTTCATCTAGCCCAGCCAGGAGGGCTAATGTTTGACTTCCCATGTACCTTCTGGCCTTTTCAAGCCCCATCATCTTTTAAGCTTATTAGCACTATTCCTAGCAATTCCTTGAGTCATTCTCAGTGACAAAAAGTTGATTAGGGACAAAACTATTTTTTCCCCCACACTTAAGAGTTTAGATCTCTGGAAGCAAAGAGCAGTCCTGAACCTCATCATCTTTGAACATAAGATGCTTAAGAGATGCAGTAAATAGATCATTATTCTTATGGAAAAAATGCATATTCTTCAAATATCATTGTCCCTGTATCTTTTTTCTGCAGTTGAAAAGGGATTCAAGTAGAGACGCTATTTTTTCCATAAGAAATACATGAAGTATAGTGGGTTTTTTCCCCTCTGAGAGGTCAGTGATTTAAATACTACTTGAGACAGAGTTTGTAATCTAATGACACATTTAACAGACACCAATGGATCTAATCTTACTTTAATTTGTCTAATTTTTTAATCTATTTTCACCTCATGTCTTCTGCATCAGCAAGCTTCACAGTTTGTTCTTTGTTTTCCTTTTGAAGTGTTTGCTTAAAAATATCATGAAATACCTTTGCATTTTTTGTTATCAGAATTAGTGAACAAGGACCTGCATCTTTAACTACTGTGTCTGCTGTGGCTATAAACAGAAGCCAATAAGAACAGTCTATTAAGAACTCTGATAAAACAGATATATACTGTTCCATTTTACAAAATACTGTATTTTCAACTCTTTTTGATTTGTGATTCCCCATCATGTTTTAGTGGAAGTCTTTTAAGTTCAGGGTTCAGACACTCACTTGTTATGCTTCAATCATGTGTGTGAATTGGAATTATTTACACAAGAGTCTGAGAACTGGGGCCTTGATTCAACTCAACTACAGTTGTTACCTCCCACGTGATGGGATTGTGTGAGCTCACATTTTATCACAGTTCTTCTTCTTCCTCTTCCTCATCTTCCATTTCCTCTTCTGAGTCATCCTTATTCTTTGAACTGTTGCTGAATTCAAGGTTCCCTTCAATATCCAATACCTGTAAGTGCTTCAGGTTTTGGAAGGTACTTTCTTTCAGTGCTCCAACTGCAATCTTATTAAACCTTAAACGAACAAAAAAGCACCCCTGTTAAAATAAACTCATTTTTATATACAACACAGAAATGAGGAGACTAAGAGGAAACCATTCTGCAGCTACTCTACGCTGACCCAAGTTACTCCAAGTTTACACTGACTCACAACAGCACTCTGGAAGTGCTGACTCCTCTGGATGGGGGAAGAAAAAAAAATCATAATATTGGAATTCCTCCCCCACAAATTCTTTCTCTTGCTATTCTCATTTCTCCTTCCCAGAGAGGAAAGGCATCTGCTTCACAGCCCATATTTTAAACTAAAACTGATATTTCATAAAATTCTGTGTCATTCCTTGACAGTTTAATTCTTCACCTACAAAACTCAAAACAAAGTAACCCTTTAAACACAAAGCAATAATTTTTCAGCTGCTATTTGCATTTCTAAGAATACAAATTAATTAATCTGCAGTTTAAGAACCAGTCACATATACTGTTCTGTTACTCTTGAACATGCTTAAAATTGTATTCTGTGTAATATTCCATATGTATGTTATTGTTTCACAGCACTGCAGTGATTAATGGCCTCCCATTAAAAATACGACTGAGCTTGGGTGGAGTTGCCTCCTGAATATGTTAGTGTAACTGTTTTGCAAATTCCTTTTTTCTTTATACAGAAATATAGAATGTGGTATGTGGTTTCTGGTTCACATCCAAGCATTCACTAAAATCTCATAAATGTGAGCAGCTGAATAGACAGACTGCTCTAATTTACACCAGACTTTGTAATTTTATTCGCTTGGTATGGAATCATTCAGCCATGAAGGTATGCTCCAGAAGTATTCAGAAATATGGGGCAGTTTAGGTGCATATAGACAAAATAAGACCATATTTAGTCTTGTGCAGCCTAGGCTTTTTGAACATATCCATTGGATAAGCTTAATCAAATATTCTGAAGGGATTCATAAATTACTTTTAATTAATATTTTCAATAATATTCCACCAGATGAAAACTGAATGTATTAAAGGGACAGATTCACTTCTTGTGGCATAAATCTCTGCTTAAATCAGTTGTTACTGTGAGTTTACATTACATGTAAAAGAAGGTCAGTATCTGTCATCTATAAAAACAAAGTCTTCATCCAACTGACGGAGTGGGAAAAAATCCAGCAAAGCCCCTAAACTGAGTTACCTAACTGTCACAGTTCTAACTTGTCACTTGTTTCTGACAAAGCTATCAAGGGAATGCACACAACTCCAAGATTAGTCACACACTCCTCACTGGAGGGGGATTTTGTCAAAATCCAGGGCCAACAGACACAGGCAAAGCTGTGCTTCTACAAGGGGACTGTAAACTTTTGGCTCACAGCTGAATATTGGAATATGACATCATGTTAAACATTAATTGCTCAGAATTACTGGCATGCCCAATCCATCCTAATAGGCATAGAAAAGACAAGCTCTCTAAAAAGAGCTTTTTATGTGTATCCATGTCTTTTCTGAGCAGATGAATATAGTTTTGTCACATATTACTATAAACCAGAGATGCTTGTTCAGAAAGTAAGGACTTCAAATACTTTCTAGAAAGTAAGCAATTATAAAGTGGACAAAGAAGGAAAAAATCTTGTGTGTTGAAGTGGAAACTTGACCTTACCTGAGGTAAATCCCCTTTATTTTGGGTGTGGATTCAAAAGCATTCTCAGAAACCGTTGTGATCTTGTTGTTCTGGAGATACAGATACTCCAGAGATTCTGGCAGGCCTAATGGGATAGAAGTCAGTTGGTTGCCAGCCATGTCTAGTGACTGCAAAGAAGAGACAACAAGGGGTCAAATAACTGAATTTAAATATTAGAAACACTCCAGAAAGATATTTAAGATTGAAGTTATATTTATTATAGAATAAACTAATTTAATATATCTCTAATTTGCATTAAGGTAAGTGTGGCCAAGACAATTCTACTCTCTTACACTCCCATTGAGCATACTGATTTCACATGATATGTCATGCTGGTTTGTTTCAGAGTTCCAACATTTCTTTATCTCTGTCCCCAGGCATTAGCCCATGTCTGCTTTAAGTAAATTAAAAACAGGCTGAGTTTCAGAGAATTCCTTGGCATCTGCTACTGCAGACACTTCACTGGCTAAGGATGGTGATAGGTACAGTTCCACATAAAACCATCTGGAAATATTCTAACATGGAGAATGTATGAAGACAGCAGGATTAAAGGTCATGGTCGTTTCTCAGATTAATTTTATGCAAGTGAATGGATCAATAGAAATGTTTTGTTATCCTGTATTGTAGTATTTTCATAGCACCAACCTGAATCTCACTATTTACCTCCTACTCAAAGCCACATTTCTGCAAACAATTGTCCTCATTCCAGTGTTTTTATTCCTCACATAATGCCAGTCTGGAAAACAATTATCATAGAACCATTGAATTGTTTAGGTTGGAAAAAAGCTTGAAGATCATTGACTCTAACTGTTAACCCAGTACTGCCAAGTCCATTATGTAAATGTCTCGCTTTTCAGTTGCCGTCTCCAGTGATTTCCATAGAAACAGTGTGGACTGAAGCATTTACTAAGTGTATGCATGATCAGGGACTTTATGGATGGTTATTTGCCAAATTCACTCCAGTGCAACAACTCAGAAACCAACTGCACAGTTAAGCACTTAATGATAAAAAAGATTCAGCTGGAAACAACCAACAAGAAGTAACGCTGTTCCAAAGAAAAGCAACAGCCACAAATGCCCCAGTAGTCCAGCAGAACTTTCAGTCTGTGCTGTTATCTGAACTCTGTTTAATGGAGTGGAGTTTGCTGTGGGGATGGGCAATGGTTCAGTCAGCAACACCTCTGGCTTTACACCGACTGCAAAGGGAGTGAGAGTAGAACAAAAGTCCCACATAATTGTGAATCAGGACCTTTGAGAAGGAAAGCTGATCATTCCAACCAGCTACTCCAGCTGCCCAACAGGGCTCATGACCCAACTGTTGTTGGAAAATAAAACAACCTACATTTTATTAAGGTACTGCAGAAAACCAATCCCAGCAGTCCATGATTTTCAACAGCATCTTCCTTCCAGACTGCTTTGCATGTTAAATATATTTGCACACACACTCACACACATGTTAGCGAGGCACCAAACAAACACAAAAGGTGTTATTAAAGCCAGGGACCAAATCTGCAGCTGATGCAAACAGCTCTGCAGACATTGTTGCTGCATTGCTGATTGACATTAACTGAGAAACAAGCTATTGGTTATTCCCAGACACAACAGAAAGGGAAATGTTCCTACAGATTAACATCAGGATTGTCTGAAAACACTGGGGGCCAGTGTGACATATGCTCCATGTCCTTATCCCTGATCTGCTCTGAGATGTGTGGGGGCTTTGAGAATTAAGAGTGTTTTTGTTTATGCATTCCTTCCTCCCGCTGTCTCTATTCCGAGCTGATTTTAAATCTTTTGGGAGATGAGCTATTTGAAAGGCCTAATTTCAGTTTTAATGACAACATTCACTGATGTTTTTCTGAAAATATAGAACACTGTCAGGATTCAGAAACAAAGCTGGACTGGCCAGCAGTGGAAGGTACCCACCTCTGGCACAACAGCACATCATTCCTACTCTAGAAACAGAGTGTGTAGCACTTAAAATGCAACCCCAAAACACAAGGACCAAGCACATTTAGTATTGGTGCTACATAATTTGATTTAGGCAGACAGACAAGGACATCAGCATCACTTAAACAATTAGAGAAGGTGATGTTTCTACCTGAAGACTGCTGAGTTCTCTCCATGCTCTTGAATAAATTGAATTTACTTTCAGTTTATTGTTGCTCAAATACAGTTCCCTCAGTTTTGTCATCCCAGACAAAGTCCCTTTTGGGATGATGCTTATCTCATTCTCCTTCAGCTTCAGAACCTGCAAGTTCTTTGGAAAGCCAAAAGGCACCGTGTGGAGATTGTTTCCAGAAAGATCCAGGGATTTAAGTTGTCGCAGTTTCCGAAAGGCCTCCCG
>VYZR01005754.1:0-10014 GCA_013400675.1 Oxylabes madagascariensis
AACAAACAAAACCAAACACAAAACAAACCCAAACCACCTGAAAGCCACAAACAAAAACCCCCAAAACAGCAACAACAAAATCCACACGCACCGCACCGCCCCCCTCAGCACTCCTGAAGTTCCCTGGCACCAACAGACCATAATTATCTATTCCTTCTACCGTGCTGAGCTCATGTCGTACATAAAAGACCTCATAGCTTTGGAGTGTTCCATTAATGAGGTCCTGTATAAATTGTGCAGTGCAGCCACTGCTCAGTGAGATTTGGAAGCCATGCCAACATTTCTATGTTCCGCTGATTTGTGTATTTTGGGATATTGAAGGCGTTTTTCATTAGGCATTATTCTTTGCTAATGTGTAGTTAATAACTTAATGGAAAAGCTTTTAAACTGCTCGGAGAATTAATCCACTCATACTTGTTTAACTGCTTGATTTCCTAATGGATATAGTGCGGGATTTAATATTCTGCTCATTTACATTACTTACCAGAAGAAAGGAGACCTTTAACTGCCTTTTCTAAAAACAACAGTAAATCATGTTTAAGTTGATTGATTTCTGCATACATATTAACACAATAATGAGAGGCACAATGTCTTCATAATCCATCCATTGTGTTCAACTATGGCTGAACAGTTAGATTTTATTTTTTTAAATTTTTTCTTTTTACTTAGACTGGAGAAACAGCATCCCTACCGTCTGAACGTGAAATCTCACAGCTGGATTCGCTCCCTCGTACAAAGGGTGGTGCTAACTTCAAATGAAATTCCATTCAGTCCGTAATTAACAGAGCTGCACTGATTTCCATCAAGCACTGCTCTAGCCCTAGACATCTGGTATCATAATTGAAAATCTTGCTTCAAATACATCAGACATTAAAAAAAAATAAAATTAAGGATTAGATTATATCCACTTAATTCACTCTGAGGAATACTTTCTGCCCTACCACAGTCATTGGGATGGACATTGGATGGAACAGCAGCAGGAACTGAAGCAGCACTCAGGGAGCTCTCTCATTCCAGCCCTGCCTTCCCTCCTGCAGTTATCCCAGCAGCTGCACCATGATGCTGAATTTATGACACAGATTAAAACCTTCACATATAACCCCTTTTCGGGTCGAACCCTGCATTGTTTTTTTTGTATTTGGGCCTGCACGCACAAGATTTTGAGAATTTTCTGGGCCTGGAATTCCCACACCCAAGGATGGGTTGGATGAGGCTCGGAGCAGCCTGGGATGGTGGAAAGTGTCCCTGCCCAGGGCAGGGGGTAGGAACAACACGAGCTTTGGGGTCCCTTCCAGCCCATTCTTTGTTGGAGGTATGTTTGGATTTATGCACATTAAGGGATCTTAATATAAATGCCTCTGTTAAGACTCTGCAGACCAACAAAACAAAACTTCTAAATGCAAGTATGTTCCCCCTAAAGTCACAGAAGGGAAGGGAGGCCCTCAATCATGTAAATAAGCAGCTGAAATAGTGTAAACAATTCCATTTGAGCCTCAAGTTAATTATGGCACTGTAGCTGTCAAAAACTCATCTGAAGCACTTGCTGCCTAGATTGAAGGTTGGACATCCAAATTGAAATGTCATTTTTATTAGTGTCTGACACTTAGAGAAATAGCCTCTCCTCCTCTGCTAGGCTGTGCCCATTAGCTGCCATTAGTGCTAATGGAGTTGTGCACATACATCACATGCCCAGACATCACCCGGCCCCCTGGAACACCCCTGATGTCACATTCCATAACAGCTGCTTTATTGCAGCGTGCTAGGAAAGATTCCAGGTGAGCCTGGGCAGGGCCATTGAGATTTATATCGGTGCTCTCAGTGCCCTGACATCTGGGGCAAAATAGAGTTTTTAAACAGACACTGCGAAGAAGCTTTAATCCAGAGCTGCAGAGCCAAAAGGGATTATATCTCAAATTTTGCCCAAATTATATATATCATTTCAAACTGTTGCCACCTTTCCCGAGGACCTGTGGCTGGGATGCTTTCCATACCAACCCTTTTGGGGATGGACCCAAAACCTTCCGGCCACCAGAGCTGCAACAGACAATCACAGTTATCTGCCCAGACAGAGTTGCACTTCCAATTTTAGCATAATTCTCCTCCTGTTAAAACACAGCTGGGCAATCTGAAAACAGCCATCCCTGATGTCAGCAGCAGCACAGGCCCTCTGGTTGTGCACAACCACGATGTCGTCTCCATCTCAGAAGGCCAAATCCACAGAGAGGGAATGAAACAAACCCCACAGTGATTCCTGTGCTTATTGAGCCCTGTGCCTTCTGCCATAATCCATGATGTCACCCCGATTTCAGCCTTCTGAATTGTTTTCATTTCTGTAACAGGAGTTCTCACACTTTCAAGTATCAACAAATGGTTTGTTTTCATATTTTCATGGAGGAGGAGAGAGCTGACAGACTGTTGGTCTGACCAGTGTGTTGGAGGGGTGGCAGCTTCCCCCTCCAATCCACTGTCACCTTTGGAATTCTATCAAATGTCAAAGGTGTAAATAAAGTTCCTTCTTTTCCAGCACGACTCAGCGTGTGGATGCAGTTCTTTCCTGCCTCCCATTATTGATGCTCCTAGCTGGGAGCCAGCCTGGATTTCACTGACCTGCCACTCAGCCAGGTTTTTAAACATGTGATGCCCCTGCTAAAAGAGAGCCACGGAGGAAGAGCCAGCAGCTTGCCACGAAACAGGTTAGTAAATCATTTTAGGGTTGAAAGAAGCTTTTATATTAATGAAATGGCTTTGTATTACAAACCTAATCTGGATAACCTGTTTAATTCCTTGTCATCTCAATTCATGAATTTACATTAGGAATTCCCAGAGGTCTGGAATGCTTGCCTGAAAATTTTAATTCCTTTCAAAATCATACATCTCAATCAGAAGTCAAAATACAGCATACCAAATATTTCTTAAACAAGTGGAACCTGAAAGTAAATATCCCTTACAAATATTTTAGGTATTTTCTTATTGACAATCATTATAAATACTAAATATATCACTTTAGTCTAAAATTCAGTTAAATGGATTTACATTACTTAGCAATTCACATGTAGATTTCTTTTTCTAATGGAATTTTCAAACACAGATAATCCTCACAACATGTTCATGAATGCCATTTAAGTCTCATCATGTTCTTACAAGGCAGTGTAGAAGGCTTTTCTGTTCCAATGGAAATAACTTGGGACTGGCAGGCAAACCTGGGAATCGGCAGAAATCACGGAATGTTTCTACAGCCTGGATGTTTTCAGCAGATGTTCCCAGTCACCCCAGCTGGGTACCTCCAGCACGGCAAAGCTTGCTTAGAACCAGTTTTGCTCTTCCAAAATTGGGAATTCAGCTGTGAGATCCCACTCGCCTCCAACTCCAGCCACAGTGAGCTCAGCCCATCAATAGCTCAAAACCAACCAGAGTTAATTTTTCTTCCCCGTGCAGTGAAAAGGTTTTAAAAGGGACGTTATCGATCCCCTCAATTCCCTCAGAAAAATGGACTTTGGCTTACAGAAGGATCCTCCTTTATTTTGGGAGTTAATCACTCCGAGGCGATCCATCCCTGTGTGTTTTTGTGGGTTATTGCTGCCAGGCAAGGTTGTCCCACACCACTGAGGCTATCAGAGCTTGCAAACGCAATTTTTATTTGTCTCTGTTCTTGCTGTACAGTCGACACAGATAATACCTCAATAGTTTTCTCAGCCAGCACCAACAGAGAGCTGGCTCATTTAAACAATCCCTGAATTGGATCCAATTTGGCTGCAAGGCTGGATTTTTTCATAGCACAGCACAGGGCAGATAAAGACCAATTTTTGCCATGGATTTCTATTCCCTCCCGGTCCTCTCTCGCACCTGTATATCAATACATCATTTGGATTATTGCTCAGAGCATCACACGCCAGTTGCTCTTTTATATTTTCTGCTGTACTTTCAGGTGCAAAGCAACGCTGAAGTGCTGGCAGTGACACGCACAAGGTTTGTGCCAGGCTTGGCAAGGAGCAGGCTGAGGTAACCAGCATTTATACAGTGCAAGACCTCAGAAGGACAACTGTCCCCAGTGTGAGAACCAGGAACAACCCACCTGTGGGAATAGGAGGCAGGAAAGAATTGCACTTTTACACGCTAAGTCGTGCTGGAAAAGAAGGAACTTCATTTCCATCTTTGACATTTGATAGAATTCCAAAGGTGACAGTGGATTGGAGGGTGAAGCTGCCACCCCTCCAACACACTGGTCAGACCAACAGTCTGTCAGCTCTCTCCTCCTCCATGAAAATATGAAAACAAACCTTTTGTTGGTACTTGAAAGCGTGAGAACTCCATTACAGAAACGAAAAACAATTTTCAGAAGGCTGAATCGGGGCAACAGGCACAGCCTCTTCCAGTCCAGCAAAGCCTGTCTGTCCCATCCTTGGACACATCTCCTGCAGGAGAGGACACAGAAGGACGGACAGACTGCAGATTTCACTGCAGGCACTCACAGGGAACTGACTTTTCCTTTGGTGAGCTGAGACCCATTAATGCATGTTCAGAAGGGATGAGCTCGTTTTCATGGAGCCGCGCATCCCGGGCAGGCAATCCCACAGGAGCTGGCACTTTGTCACCCTGGAGCTGCTTGGCTTCAGCCTGGCAGCAGATTTTGGCTCTCAGAGCCTCCTCTCTGCCATGTCCCTTCTGAGCCCCACTGGCTCATGAAGAAAACTCTGACACTCAGCTAAGGCAGCAGCCGGGAGAGAACACATCAGGTCACAGATGAGGTAGAATTCCATCATCCATATATTTCTGTAGAAAATATCTTTCCTCTTTCCCTCTTTTCTTTTCCTTTTTATTTTTTTGTTTGTTTGTTTGTGTCACTGCCAGGTCTACCTCTCCTCAAAGACAAACTGATCAGCTTTAGGAGATTTTAAGGGAAACATGCACAACAACCATTTTTATCTTCAAACCTGTAATATCCCAACACCAACCTGGCTCTAAATTAAATTCAAGCCATCAGAATATCAGTCATGTAACGATAGACAGACTCTGTAATGCAGATGTGAGTAAAATAATCACTTAATTACCAAGTGCAGCTCTGGCAGTATTTTGCCACACTATGAAATGACACAGCATGTAATCTGGAGAAGCAGTTCAGTGCACAGATTACTGATTTTGTGCTGCCCGCCTTTGCAGCAAACCCTGCTCTGGCTGCTTCCAGTAGGAGGGCACTAATTCAGGATGCAGGGCTGGAATTGGCCTTCCCAGAGAACAGAGTGGGCTGTTTAAATCTGACAAGGGTTTTGCCTTCCTTTTCTCCTGCCACCCCCCAGCCTCCACATATAATCATATAACATCCTTTAGACAAATTGTTTCCAAGCAGCCTTCCCATTTTTTTTTTCCTTTCTTTTTTATTTTTTTTTTTCCGCTGGTGTGAATTCATGAGGGCACTCAGCTCCACCACAGACCAGGAGCTAAACTAACACACTACTTATGCACATGCTTTATTCAGCATCACCTCCTGGAGATTTCCTGCTTCTGAGCCATTGTGCAAACAGCCTTTGGTTCATAGCAGCAGAAATCTCTTCTGTCAACATTAGCATTCCGTGTTTGGATTTATTACAGACCCTGAAAATCATAATCATGTTTTCCTTCTTCAACGACACCGACCCATTGCATAACGCCTTTCATTGATTCTCCCTGCAGCAAAGGGATTTCCCAGTCCTCAGGCAGGGAACCTGGGGCAAAATGGGCTTTTCACAGCCACCCCTCAGCCCAGTGAGAATGGACCCTCTGGTTCCTCAGCAGAACCCCCCTTTCCTCAACAGAACTCTTGTTTTCTCAGCAGAACCCCCCTTTCCTCAACAGAACTCTTGTTTTCTCAGCAGAACCCCTCTTTCCTCAGCAGAACCTCTCTTTCCTCAACAGAACCCCCTTTTCCTCAACAGAACCTCTTTCCTCAACAGAACCCTTGTTTTCTCATCAGAACCTCTCTTTCCTCAGCAGAACCTCTCTTTCCTCAACAGAATCCCTTTTTTTCCCAACAGAACCCATCTTTCCTCAACGGAACCTCTCTTTTCTCAACAGAACCCCTCTTTCCTCAGCAGAACCCCTTTTTCCTCATCAGAACCTCTCTTTCCTCAGCAGAACCCCTCTTTTCCCAGCAGAACCCCTCTTTTCTCAGCAGAACCCCTTTTTCCTCAGCAGAACCCCTCTTTTCTCGGCAGAACCCCTCTTTTCTCAGCAGAACCCCTCTTTCCTCAACAGAACCTCTCTTTCCTCAGCAGAACCCCTCATTACTCAGCAGAACCCCTCTTTCCTCAGCAGTGGCCTCATGCTCCAGCAATAGACCCCGTTGTGTGGAGCTCAGGTCCCCCAGCACCAGCAGCAGCTCCCCAGCAGCAGTCAGCTCTGTTAATTTGTTCATTTGTCCTGTCAGGAGTTGTTATTAATTGATCCCTTCCTCTCCTTGATCCCCACGTTCTTGTCCACATCAAACAACGACTTCCTGCACCCAAACCTCTCTGATCACACGGTGCAGTGGAAAGCAGGGGAAGGGAATCGGAGTGTGGCCTCTGTACTTGAGCTTTGACCACAATAAATAAATCTCCCTGCCATCTCCCTTTCAAATTCCGGACTATTTCCTTTGGGAATGAATGTTAGCAGGCCATGGCCAATGCCTACTTAGAGTTTTTCCTTTATTTTCCACTCTCTACCACAAAAACTGTGATTCTCTTTAATGCTCATGGTGTAATTTTCTTTCCTTCCATTTGCTGCTTCGTAACTTCAGCCTCTTGTAAATCACATTAAAAGGGCTTGCTTTCTAATAGTTTTTTTATTGACTAATATATTTTATTTGGCACCTGTTACCTTGGTGGAGATTTCTTCTTGCAGTAATTTACTGTGTGTGCCACAGTCCCCTGAGCACTGGGCGAAGGAAACCAGCACAGTTAAACACGAGATTTACGTGATGCTCCTTGGGCTTGGGGTTAAAAAAAGAACTTGTTCTTGTTCTGAAAACCCAGCAGCATCCTCAGTGCTGGAGGAGAGGACTTGCCACCCTGAGTGCTTACACCAAGCAGCTGACATGATGGATTATCTTCTACAAGTTCCTTAGGCATGCTGGGCCCATTTATCTGTTTAAAATATGAAATAACTCTTAGCTAACACAGAAGTGTTTGGCGAGACTTAATGAGCTGCTCATGTGTTTATTACAGAGATTCCTGAGAACCAAATGGCAGAATGTTGCTTTAGATATGAAAGATGATTAAAACATCTTGTGAAGTATCAATTTGTAAGTAAAAAGGGCTCCAGCTAAGAAACCACACGTGCTCCTACACTCCAGAGGACATGCCATAATGCCTCTGCATGTTAAGAATATTTGTTTAATTTTAGTGCAATATTTCTTTACGACCACAGTTTATTTTTATATTAGGGATTTTAGCACTACAGGCCCCTGTGAGATTGGATGCCTCCAGTNTGGCTGCTTCCAGTAGCAGGGCACTAATTCAGGATGCAGGGCTGGAATTGGCCTTCCCAGAGAACAGAGTGGGCTGTTTAAATCTGACAAGGGTTTTGCCTTCCTTTTCTCCTGCCACCCCCCAGCCTCCACATATAATCATATAACATCCTTTAGACAAATTGTTTCCAAGCAGCCTTCCCATTTTTTTTTTCCTTTCTTTTTTATTTTTTTTTTTCCGCTGGTGTGAATTCATGAGGGCACTCAGCTCCACCACAGACCAGGAGCTAAACTAACACACTACTTATGCACATGCTTTATTCAGCATCACCTCCTGGAGATTTCCTGCTTCTGAGCCATTGTGCAAACAGCCTTTGGTTCATAGCAGCAGAAATCTCTTCTGTCAACATTAGCATTCCGTGTTTGGATTTATTACAGACCCTGAAAATCATAATCATGTTTTCCTTCTTCAACGACACCGACCCATTGCATAACGCCTTTCATTGATTCTCCCTGCAGCAAAGGGATTTCCCAGTCCTCAGGCAGGGAACCTGGGGCAAAATGGGCTTTTCACAGCCACCCCTCAGCCCAGTGAGAATGGACCCTCTGGTTCCTCAGCAGAACCCCCCTTTCCTCAAAAGAACTCTTGTTTTCTCAGCAGAACCCCTCTTTCCTCAGCAGAACCTCTCTTTCCTCAACAGAACTCTTGTTTTCTCATCAGAACCTCTCTTTTCTCAGCAGAACCTCTCTTTCCTCAACAGAACCCCCTTTTCCTCAACAGAACCTCTTTCCTCAACAGAACCCTTGTTTTCTCATCAGAACCTCTCTTTCCTCAGCAGAACCTCTCTTTCCTCAACAGAATCCCTTTTTTTCCCAACAGAACCCATCTTTCCTCAACGGAACCTCTCTTTTCTCAACAGAACCCCTCTTTCCTCAGCAGAACCCCTTTTTCCTCATCAGAACCTCTCTTTCCTCAGCAGAACCCCTCTTTTCCCAGCAGAACCCCTCTTTTCCCAGCAGAACCCCTCTTTTCTCAGTGGAACCCCTTTTTCCTCAACAGAACCCCTTTTTCCTCAACAGAACCCCTCTTTCCTCAGCAGAACCCCTCATTTCTCAGCAGAACCCCTCTTTCCTCAGCAGTGGCCTCATGCTCCAGCAATAGACCCCGTTGTGTGGAGCTCAGGTCCCCCAGCACCAGCAGCAGCTCCCCAGCAGCAGTCAGCTCTGTTAATTTGTTCATTTGTCCTGTCAGGAGTTGTTATTAATTGATCCCTTCCTCTCCTTGATCCCCACGTTCTTGTCCACATCAAACAACGACTTCCTGCACCCAAACCTCTCTGATCACACGGTGCAGTGGAAAGCAGGGGAAGGGAATCGGAGTGTGGCCTCTGTACTTGAGCTTTGACCACAATAAATAAATCTCCCTGCCATCTCCCTTTCAAATTCCGGACTATTTCCTTTGGGAATGAATGTTAGCAGGCCATGGCCAATGCCTACTTAGAGTTTTTCCTTTATTTTCCACTCTCTACCACAAAAACTGTGATTCTCTTTAATGCTCATGGTGTAATTTTCTTTCCTTCCATTTGCTGCTTCGTAACTTCAGCCTCTTGTAAATCACATTAAAAGGACTTGCTTTCTAATAGTTTTTTTATTGACTAATATATTTTATTTGGCACCTGTTACCTTGGTGGAGATTTCTTCTTGCAGTAATTTACTGTGTGTGCCACAGTCCCCTGAGCACTGGGCGAAGGAAACCAGCACAGTTAAACACGAGATTTACGTGATGCTCCTTGGGCTTGGGGTTAAAAAAAGAACTTGTTCTTGTTCTGAAAACCCAGCAGCATCCTCAGTGCTGGAGGAGAGGACTTGCCACCCTGAGTGCTTACACCAAGCAGCTGACATGATGGATTATCTTCTACAAGTTCCTTAGGCATGCTGGGCCCATTTATCTGTTTAAAATATGAAATAACTCTTAGCTAACACAGAAGTGTTTAGCGAGACTTAATGAGCTGCTCATGTGTTTATTACAGAGATTCCTGAGAACCAAATGGCAGAATGTTGCTTTAGATATGAAAGATGATTAAAACATCTTGTGAAGTATCAATTTGTAAGTAAAAAGGGCTCCAGCTAAGAAACCACACGTGCTCCTACACTCCAGAGGACATGCCATAATGCCTCTGCATGTTAAGAATATTTGTTTAATTTTAGTGCAATATTTCTTTACGACCACAGTTTATTTTTATATTAGGGATTTTAGCACTACAGGCCCCTGTGAGATTGGATGCCTCCAGTTTGAGCTTTCATGTTCTTCAGGCTCTGTGCTGCCATGAGGTGCAGTTCTGAGCATCATATTAAGTGCTAGCCAACTCTTCACAGAGGAGGGAGACAAAACAAATCCTTTTTCTGATGAAGACCAAGGACAACTCTTACAAGTTTTCAGGCCCAAAAGCACAAACAAGGGTGGGCTGAAGAGAGAAAACAAGAAGGATGGGACTTTATAATCTGAAGTTGTAATTGGACAATTAAACCCCAATATGCAAATAGACCAAAACTTAAAAAAGTGTGAGACCTCGTGACCATTTGTCCATTTTGTG